>CM042252.1:1292217-1324717 GCA_023566225.1 Romanogobio albipinnatus | reverse complement strand
TATTTTTCAACTAAACATCGAAATAAATCTAATTAATAAACTAATTTAACCATGTAAACTAAATTACTGATCTAATTATTGATCTAAAGCCCACACTGTCACCGTATGGAAATTGAAATGAACTGATGACATCAAATGGCTATACAGCTGAATAAAATTAGGCTGCATTATTTTGCTGTTTAACACTGTAAGCTGCTTTGAGACAATCTACATTGTTAAAAGCGCTATATAAATAAAGTTGACTTGACTTGACTTGACTCACACACACGCACAACACTCACACACACGCACACACTTACTCTCACACTCACACACACGCACACACTTACTCTCACACTCACACACACGCACACACTTACTCTCACACTCACACACACACACGCACACACTTACTCTCACACTCACACACACGCACACACTTACTCTCACACTCACACACACGCACACACTTACTCTCACACTCACACACTCGCACACACTTACTCTCACACTCACACACACGTACACACACACGCACACACTTACTCTCACACTCACACACGCACACACTTACTCTCACACTCACACACACACTCGCACACACTCTCACACTCACACACACGCACACACACTCACTCACACACACGCACACACACTCACACGCACACACACACTTACTCTCACACTTACACACATGCACACACTTACTCTCACACTCACACACACACTCACACACAAGCACACACTTACTCTCACACTCACACACACACTCACACACAAGCACACACTTATTCCTCACACTCGCACACACGCACACACACGCACACACACGCACACACTTACTCTCACACTCATACACACACTCACACACGCACACACTTACTGTCACACGCACACACACTCACTCACACACACGCACACACACTCACTCACTCACACACACTCACACGCACGCACGCAGACACTCTCACACACACACACACACCACACACAGTGAAAGCAAGCATTAAAACGGAGCATTATCCAGTCAACATCTAATATTTAAGAGAATTTAAGAGAGTTTTGTATGAAATCGAGCCCATTAAAGAACATTAATGAGCATTTTGTGTTGTTGGCAGACAGTATTCAATATATATTTGATAGTTTTGTTGTGCTTCTGAATGCAGTAAATCCTTTCTTGCTGGGATTTTATACGGAGTGAACAGAAAATAAAGTCAAGCCCTATTTTCAAATGATCCATGATAACGGTCGAATCATCAGTAAATGCACTATATGGACAGAAGAATTGGGACACAGCTCTAAATTATTAAATTCATGCCTTGCATCTACAAACGTGTGTCGTTCTGAAGAGCTCAGAGTGAACTCAAGCGTGGTCCTGTGATCGGATGGAGTCAGTTTGTGAATGTTATCCTGAGATATTCCACAGTCAACTGTAAGTGTTATTATGGGAAAGCGTTTAGGAACAGCAGAAACTCAGACATGAAGCGGAAGATCACGTGAAGTCACAGAGCGTACCGGTCACGAGCGTGAGGCTCATGGTGTGTTAAAGACACCAACGCTCTGCTGATTAAACAGATGGAGAGTTACACACTTCCACCCAGGGCCGTTTTTAGGCATAGGCTAACTAGGCGGTCGCCATCAGCTGAAGGGACGCCAATGAACGCATATCAGGGGTGTGTGTAAAGGGTGTCAAGGCCACCCTGAAATATGATTGCCGCCCCACTGGTTCCCCTAACACTATTGGATCAGAGGACTGTCAATCACTGTCTGAATGTTGCATTTGGAGCTCAACACCATTAGATCAGAGCTCGGTCAAAGCTTGGGCAAGGTAACGCTTTTTTTAACCACACAATAAAGCTAAACTCAAAGGCCAATTCAAAAACAGGTACAATAAAAAGTGCACAGATCTGTGTTTTGTTAGGGCCGTATTTGTGGCAGTCGAGAAATCACGCTGTGAAATGGGCAGATGGTGTAATATTATGGTTGCTCTGTGTGTATTATAGAGGCAAGATGTAGGCTAACCACACTCACTTTAGCATTTCAGGATATCATTATATTTACACTCTTCTTCTCTTACTTGCACCTCCTAAAGGTGTGTGTTTTTGCCCTAATGCATTGTTAAAGGATCAGTGTGTAATTGTCCCATATAAAACTTCAACGGCCAATCTAAAAATAGTGCTAATTCACAATATTTATTATCCTTTATTAAACCGCTTTGTCGAATGTAATGCATCTTTACGGGGGTGTTGAAAGCTGAATCGATTCATTCAGTTCTAATAGTGTCAGGGCGTTGCGTTATTAAAGGGGAAGCTCAAGAGCCAATGAGAAACAAAGACCGCACTGAATCAATATTTATTATTCTTCTTACTTTCATGTGACTGGAACAGCTTTTATACGTAGTTTCCAAATTGTATTCATATATATTTGTTAATAAAGATTACAGTTCCAAAACGGTATGTATGTAAGTATGTATTTGTTAATAAGGATTAAAAATAATACCAGTAATACCATGTTGCTTTTAAGATTTGGCTGTGGGGTGCCAATAAGGATTTCACCTAGGGCGTCAAAATGGCTAGAAACGGCCCTGACTTCCACCGGCATTAATATCAGCACTAAACTGTGCGGCGGGAGCTCCGTGGGGTGGGTTTCCATGGCCGAGCTCCGGCATGAAGGCTCACATCAGCAGCACAAAGGCAGGCGTGGGATGGAGTGTGTACTGGACTCTGGAGCAGTGGAAACCTGTTCTGTGGAGCGACGATCACACTCCTCTGATTGGCCGTCTGATGGGGAGAGTCTGGGTGTGGCGGATGCCAGGAGAACGTCTCCTGCATGACTGTAAAGATTGCTGGAGGAGGGAGAATGGCATGGAGCTGCTTCTCAGAGGTTGGGCGTCTTACTTCCAGTGAAGGGAAATCTTAATGCTTCAGCCTATCAGCACATTTATCCCATGGCTTGCGCTCTGGCTTCCCTTTCTCTCTCCTCTTCTCTTGCCGCAGTCCGTCTCTCCCTCTCCACTTCCCTCCCATGACATCCCAGAAATCCTCCTGTGTGTCTGACCGGGGCTTCATCAGAAGTGTCCGAGTCACCTGAGGTGGCAGGCAGGTTTGCTCCAACAGCCAGAGGCGGACTAATCTAGTCCTGTTCAGCATCCATCACACAGACCTCCGATCTCCGCCTCTGTGCCTGCGGGTGCTTCCCTGAGATCCTCTATTCATTCACAATTTCAATACTCTCCAGTTTTTGAGGGCCACTGCATCTACGTTACACATACGGCTGTCCAGTCTCAGGATATAGAGAAACCATGCATTTGTCTTGTTCCACTTGGCCTGTTTGGCAGTTATTGCCAGGGAAGAAGTGGAAATACAGCAGCTATACATATTAAGAGTGACACACTGCCACTGCCACTTCAGTAAGAGATGAATCATTATGGATGGATTCTGGCTCCATCTCTTCCCCAGACACACAGGGAATGATCCCAGCACTCAAAGTCAATATTCACTGCCAGTGAAACCACCAGTCGATGAGCTTCCTCAGCAGACCCTCCATTAAAATATGACCTTAAATGTAGTTGTAATGAACGATAATAGCTATAATAAAAATATGAGACGTTTGTACAAAATAGTTTTTTACATATCGGTCAAAACTGTAAAGGCAGCGCTCTAGTAATGCAATGGGTACTTTAGTTTAGGGTTCAATTTCTTGCTTATTATCATGCGTACACTCACCTAAAGGATTATTAGGAACACCTGTTCAATTTCTCATTAATGCAATTATCTAATCAACCAATCACATGGCAGCTGCTTCAATGCATTTAGGGGTGTGGTCCTGGTCAAGACAATCTCCTGAACTCCAAACTGAATGTCGGAATGGGAAAGAAAGGGGATTTAAGCAATTTTGAGCGTGGCATGGTTGTTGGTGCCAGACGGGCCGGTCTGAGTATTTCACAATCTGCTCAGTTACTGGGATTTTCACGCACAACCATTTCTAGGGGTTTACAAAGAATGGTGTGAAAAGGGAAACACATCCAGTATGGGGCCGTCCTGTGGGCCAAAATGCCTTGTTGATGCTAGAGGTCAGAGGAGAATGGCCGACTGATTCAAGCTGATAGAAGAGCAACTTTGACTGAAATAACCACTCGTTACAACCGAGGTATGCAACAAAGCATTTGTGAAGCCACAACACGCACAACCTTGAGGCGGATGGGCTACAACAGCAGAAGACCCCACCGGGTACCACTCATCTCCACTACAAATAGGAAAAAGAGGCTACAATTTGCACCAGCTCACCAAAATTGGACAGTTGAAGACTGGAAAAATGTTGCCTGGTCTGATGAGTCTGGATTTCTGTTGAGACATTCAGATGGTAGAGTCAGAATTTGGCGTAAACAGAATGAGAACATGGATCCATCATGCCTTGTTACCACTGTGCAGGCTGGGTGGTGGTGGTGTAATGGTGTGGGGGATGTTTTCTTGGCACACTTTAGGCCCCTTAGTGCCAATTGGGCATGGTTTTAAAATGCCACGGCCTACCTGAGCATTGTTTCTGACCATGTCCATCCCTTTATGACCAGCATGTGCCCATCCTCTGATGGCTACTTCCAGCAGGATAATGCCCCATGGCACAAAGCTCCAATCATTTCAAACTGGTTTCTTGAACATGACAATGAGTTCACTGGACTAAAATGGCCGTCCCACAGTCCCCAGATCTCAACCCAATAGAGCATCTTTGGGATGTGGTGGAACGGGAGCTTCGTGCCCTGGATGTGCATCCCACAAATCTCCATCAACTGCAAGATGCTATCCTATCAATATGGGCCAACATTTCTAAAGAATGCTTTCAGCTCCTTGTTGAATCAATGCCACGTAGAATTAAGGCAGTTCTGAAGGCCAAAGGGGGTCAAACACAGTATTAGTGGTGCTCCTAATAATCCTTTAGGTGAGTGTAGATTGGCTGTTTATTAGTAAAGCACATATCAATGCCTTATTCTACATCCCTTAATCACCCCATACCTAAATAACAACTACCTCACTAACTATTGATGAGCAGTGATCAGGAGTTTATTGAGGCAAAAGTCGTTGGTAATAATGAGAACTGGACACTAAAACTAAAGTGTGACCACTTTTCAGTGCAATTCAACACAAGACATTTGTTGTTATTTTACTTCCATAGTCATAAAAATATACATTTATGAAACTTAAATTTGCCAAAATGCCATATATTGTGTGTGTTGTTGTTGACCTGTGATTGAATTACTGTGAAGAGTAGGAAGGTTTATGATAGGAGTGCGGTTATGTGTTCAAAATAACCATGAAGGCATAAAAATATATTCATTTCTGCTTTTACACATGCATGCAAAACTATATATATACACACAAATGTGGAGACACTTTATCATATTCAGAATAATAATGCGTTCCCAGAAGTCTTGGGGAACCTTTAGCATCTTAATAGTGATGCACTTGACCGTGCTTTATTTATATTATATTTAAAGAGTAAAGGGACGCTGTTCAATCCGATGCCTTTGCAGAATACTCTCTTTGTGTTTCCTCTGAGCGTAAAAAAAAGAGCCGTGCACGCTTCAAACATTCTCCAGAGAGAGAGAGAGAGAGAGAGAGAGAGAGAGAGAGAGAGAGAGAGAGAGAGAGAGAGAGAGAGAGAGAGAGAGAGAGAGAGAGAGAGAGAGAGAGAGAGAGAGAGAGAGAGAGAGAGAGAGAGAGAGAGAGAGAGAGGAGAGGGTGGTGAAGAAACTTCAAACACAGAATCATCAGAGACGGGGCAAAAGGAAACAAGCAGAATGATTAAACTGGGAGGCTGATGTGTGTCATTACTGTTTGCTTTCAACATCCCAGTTTCATCAGGAAAACAGACAAGAGACTGCCTATAGTAATATGAGCCTTAGCTCAGCCCAAAATGATTTATCGCTGATATTTCTCTATGGAACACCAAAAGGAGATATTTTGAAGAATCTTCACACCCGATTGCTTTTGTTAGACGAGTGAATATTGCATTTAAAAAATGCATGACAATCAAAAGCATATTTTTATGCTGTAACAGAAATAATCATCCTGAAACTTCAGATCAGAGAGTGAAGGAATGCTAAAAGTGTCACAATAGCACTCGGATCTTTTCCATTGGTAGGAATCTTTCAACACCACCAAGCTTTGACTCGTCCAGCCGTCTAGATCTTCCTTCGTCATAGTTCTGTGTATATCTGAATCCCACCACTCTTGTACCCTTGTTCCACCAGAATGAACCGGGTGCTAGTTCAGTGCCAGTTCGGAGTTGGTTCGACTGACGAGCCGGTTTGCTTTTCCACGGGCTAGAGAGGCTTATGTCACTGTATACGTCTCATCTTTCTCAGCGGGAAACACAAACACTGAAACACACCAGGGCCCGTTTCAATAAAGAGTTTAAACCAACTCTGAGTTTAAACCTGAACTCTGAGTTTAAACCTGAACTCTGAGTTGACTTACTCTGAGATGGGAAACTCTGAGTTTGGGGTTTCAGAACAGCTGAACTGAGGCAGTTCATTCCACTCTGAGTAGACGGACTCTGAGTTAAGCACACACACTACAACTATGAAAAGCCACGATCAATAGAGCTCCGAAATTATGATTCAGCATGGCAACAGCACCCAACAAAAAGACGTTCCCATACTTCAGGGCCAATATGTAAGTTTAATTTTTAAATACTTTAAATACGTTTAATTTTCATGGTATCCAAAAGGGGAAAAAAAGAATATGGCAGCAGCTTAAAATGAAACATAAAAACTTAATTCAATCAGGAAAAGCTTTAAGCATAAAACGTTCAAGGGTGTAGGTTTAATAACTTTACAAACATTTGACATATTAAATAAATATCATTCAGTGTCCAGCAGCTTTTCCCTCATAGACCCTTTTCACAGACTGTGATGACGTGTTTTAATGGTCATCAGTATCGCAAATCCTGCAACGTTTTTTGTGTATTTTTGTGTATTTTTTTGTATGTATGTACATGTATAACACTAATACTTTGTATTATATTCCTTTTGCATCAAATTACAAAAAACAAGTTTCCGCTGCTGTGAGGGTGTTTCTAATAAAGCGTCTATGGGAGTGATGGTGAACAATCACATCTTTCTCTCTTTTCACTGCCGTTATCAATCTCACTCTATTATTCCCTCTTTTTGAAAGTTGTGAAATCACTATTGTGGAGTTTTTCTTGTGCTATTTGAGCATATGGGGACACAAAAATATATATTTAATGTATTCTCTCATTCACCGCTATAAAAGTAAACCCAACTATGACGACTTCAGCTTCGGAAACCCAGAAATGTGAAAAGGGGCTCTGTTCACATAATGAAATGTTCTCTGATCCCACCGGTTGCAGTTATTAATCAGGGGAATGACATTAACATTTGACTTCTCCTCAGACCAGCCCAACACCAGCACCACTGACAGATGAAGAGGAGATGGAGGAAGATATTAACATCCAACAGTGATGTTAACAGTGTAAATAAATGTATTGAACAGCTGTGGTGGTGATTATGGCATGTATCTCGTACTAACATCTGGCAGCATCCTCCCATCCCACACAATAATCCGTTTCCAGAACGTGTGATGATGGGAAGATGAGTGTCATCAATGCGTCCAACCACTGGTAATCCTAAAGGAAACTCTAACTATCGGGATACTTCTAGAGGTTTATCAAGTGAATGTCAGGATCCTGTAAAAAAGGACAAGCCATTTTTGTCACTTTGATGAAATATGAGCAATGAATGAATGTTCCTGCACTGCAGAGAATGCTTTTCTTACTATGTATTTTTGTCAAGTGGCAGATAATTTAATTTGTTTTAAGTAAACTTTGCTTACTTTAGATTTAGATTAAATTTATAATTTTTTTATATTTGTACTTGAAATACGACCAAAATACTCATTTGTGGCGTTTGAATGAATGAATAAAGTATTTAAACACTGCTGGCGCTTTAAAAAGGGGAGGAGACTGAAAGAAACTATGGGTTTACCAAAGAAAACCTGCTCCTGACCAGGTTAGGTTCACAGAGTACTGACCCTGGGAACTGACTCTGAGTATAAGTGACCTCTCTTTCAGAAACGGGCTTGACTTACCCTGCTTTCTGGGGTTTGACATACCTCCCATTCTGAAACAGAAAACCCAGAGTTTCCCTTATTTCAGGGTTCACATACTCAGAGTTTTCACTTAACCTCCTTTCTGAAACGGGCCCCAGGTTTGTTCGAGATGCATTAGCGCTGGACTCGCTGGACTCTGATGTCATACGGCGATCGGTCTAGCGCTGATGCATCTCGAACAAGCCTTCCATCAGCAATGGCCAACGTTGATGCTCATGGCTTTAGGATCCTACATCACTGATTCATAACGCTCTGAACTGCTGAACCGCTGAATCGACTCACTGATTCATAACGCTCTGAACCGCTGAACCGCTGAATCGACTCACTGATTCATAACGCTCTGAACTGCTGAATCGACTCACTGATTCATAACGCTCTGAACCGCTGAATCGACTCACTGATTCATAACGTTCTGAACCACTGAATCGACTCACTGATTCATAACGCTCTGAACCGCTGAATCGACTCACTGATTCATAACGCTCTGAACCGCTGAATCGACTCGCTGATTCATAACGCTCTGAACCGCTGAATCGACTCACTGATTCATAACGCTCTGAACTGCTGAATCGACTCACTGATTCATAACGCTCTGAACCGCTGAATCGACTCACTGATTCATAACGTTCTGAACCACTGAATCGACTCACTGATTCATAACGCTCTGAACCGCTGAATCGACTCACTGATTCATAACGCTCTGAACCGCTGAATCGACTCACTGATTCATAATGTTCTGAACCGCTGAATCGACTCGCTGATTCATAACGCTCTGAACCACTGAATCGACTCGCTGATTCATAACGCTCTGAACCACTGAATCGACTCGCTGATTCATAACGCTCTGAACCGCTGAATCGACTCGCTGATTCATAACGCTCTGAACCGCTGAATCGACTCACTGATTCATACCGCTCTGAACCGCTGAATCGACTCACTGATTCATAACGCTCTGAACCACTGAATCGACTCGCTGATTCATAACGCTCTTAACCACTGAATCGACTCGCTGATTCATAACGCTCTGAACCGCTGAATCGACTCGCTGATTCATAACGCTCTGAACCGCTGAATCGACTCGCTGATTCATAACGCTCTGAACGGCTGAATCGACTCGCTGATTCATAACGCTCCGAACCGCTGAATCGACTCGCTGATTCATAACGCTTCGAACCGCTGAATCGACTCACTGATTCATAACGCTCTGAACCGCTGAATCGACTCACTGATTCATAACCCTCTGAACCGCTGAATCGACTCGCTGATTCATAACGCTCTGAACCACTGAATCGACTCGCTGATTCATAACGCTCTGAACCGCTGAATCGACTCGCTGATTCATAACGCTCTGAACCACTGAATCGACTCGCTGATTCATAACGCTCTTAACCACTGAATCGACTCGCTGATTCATAACGCTCTGAACCGCTGAATCGACTCGCTGATTCATAACGCTCCGAACCGCTGAATCGACTCGCTGATTTATAACGCTTCGAACCGCTGAATCGACTCGCTGATTCATAACGCTCTGAACCGCTGAATCGACTCGCTGATTCATAACACTCTGAACCGCTGAATCGACTCGCTGATTCATAACGCTCCGAACCGCTGAATCGACTCGCTGATTTATAACGCTTCGAACCGCTGAATCGACTCGCTGATTCATAACGCTCTGAACCGCTGAATCGACTCGCTGATTCATAACGCTCTGAACCGCTGAATCGACTCGCTGATTCATAACACTCTGAACCGCTGAATCGACTCGCTGATTCATAACGCTTCGAACCGCTGAATCGACTCGCTGATTCATAACACTCTGAACCGCTGAATCGACTCGCTGATTCATAACGCTTCGAACCGCTGAATCGACTCGCTGATTCATAACACTCTGAACCGCTGAATCGACTCGCTGATTCATAACGCTCCGAACCGCTGAATCGACTCGCTGATTTATAACGCTTCGAACCGCTGAATCGACTCGCTGATTCATAACGCTCTGAACCGCTGAATCGACTCGCTGATTCATAACACTCTGAACCGCTGAATTGACTCACTGATTCATAACGCTCTGAAGCTTCATGATGTGTGTTTTGAAATCGGTCATCTCTATATTAGTCGTTATTTAGGGGTTTTTGCGCGTAGAAACTATTCTCTTCACTTCATAAAGTTATTGTAGAGCCGCTGTAGTGAGATGGACTCTGTATCGACGTCTTTAGTGCTTGTATGGGTCTTGAGAGTGTGCAGTGCATTGAGCCAATGGAGGCCTTTCTGAGCATCGGATTTACACTAAAATATCTTCATCTGTGTCTGAAGATGAACGGAGTCTGACGGGTGTCCAGAGACATGAGGGGACGTCAATCATGACAGAATTTACATTTTTGGGTGAACTTTAATGGCTCGCCGTCTGAGCCCCACAACACAGTTAAATTCTTTCCAAGATACAAACAAAACGATGAATTAGCCGTTGCAGATGAAGAGCCAGGGTTTCCGCAGCTCCAGAGAGCCCCTGGTTCTGTGATGCTTTTGCTTCTCCTTCAGATCAGATCCGTCTCCTGGACTGAATGATCAGAGGCTGAGGGGAAGATGAATAAATCATGGAGCTGTTTTCTCTGCAGTATGATGATTATTTCACAAACAGAATGGCTTTGCTGCTTATGCTGTCTTTCTTCTTTATCCGATCCAATGAGCTGTGGGACTACAAATGTAAGAATCTGTTTAAAACCAAGGGAAGCACACTGTATTTAGCATTTAAGGTAAAGACGATGAAATCATATTAATTATTCTGTTAAGCAAAGTTTCAGCTAGAGTTTTCTGCCTGTTCCTGTTCTCTCATTGTAAGTCAAATGAGCCAGATTACTGAGACTCTCACCTTTTGTCTGTCCTATTTTGGAATCGTTATGCTGATTGGATTAGGATTGGTGACACCGGGGCGAGTCCCTTTACCTGGAAACCTCATTTGCATGCTTAGTTTAAGGGCGTCACTCATTTGCTTTGCCCCCTAAAACTGCCTTAGTAGACTTGATGACTGCAGCGACCAACAGCACGTGTTCTCAATAAAGAATCCTGTTATAGATGCACTATATCGCCAGAAGTGTTGTGACGCCCGCCTACACACACATGAGCTTTAATGCCATCCCATTCCCAATCCGTGGGGTTTAATATGGAGTCGCTCTAACAGCTTCAGCTCTTCTTTCCTCAAGGGTTAGGAGTGTGTTTATGGGGATTCTTCTAGAAGCGCATTTGTGATGTTGGACGAGAAGGCCTGGCTCTCAGTCTCCGCTCTAATTCATCCCAAAGGTGTTCTATCGGGTTGAGGTCAGGACTCCAGTTCCTCCACACCAAACTCCTCATCCATGTCTTTATGGAGCGATGCTTTGAGCACTGGAGCGCAGGCATGCTGGGACAGGAAGGGTCTCTCTCTCTCTCTCTCTCTCTCTCTCTCTCTCTACTCCTCCCTCTCTCATTAAAACAGTGAGCTCCGGCTTCTAATGAAATCCCACTTGAAAAGTCTGAAAAGTCAAACTGATTCAAATTTGCATTTCTGAATAGAGTATGTTGCTTAAAGGGATTAATAAATTGGCCAAGAAAAGCCTCTCTCTAAACCACACCATCATAGCTCACATAACAAACACAAGGGATACAGAAACCTGTCGCTCTCAGAGGGAAGAATCTGATGGAGAGCAGCCCGGCTCTCTAATTCCCTTAATATTCTGTGCTTCACTCGTGTGTCTTGTTAAGATCTTCTGCAATGAAGGCTGTATTTAGTGTACGGAACCCATGCATTAGTTTAAGCCCCTCAAACTGTTACATTGATGGTTTGATTATCATCATGTTTTTGTATAAAGACATGGTTTGGGAGATATATTGGATACATGTGGTGCTTTAAAAAAGGATGGTTCAATCAAATAATGAGTCAAAGATGGTCAAAATCACAGCTGACATCACTTCCAGGTGTCAAAGAACAGGCTTCCTGCAGAATGACTTCATTTCCCCCTGCTGGCATATTCTACAACTGCAGCCGAAACAAACCCCGAAACCCTGCGTCCCAAAACATAGCCAGGGCTCGTTGCTCAATGGCGTTTGTGCATGAAGGCTCCTCATGAAACTGATTTCAGACCGTTCTTCTTATAGGCAGTGTAGCCGTTTAATGATCTACAGCACAATAGAGAGAGAGAGAGAACTAAACACATATTTAAATACTACATTAGTCATTTCTCACTAATGACATCAGAAGTCGGAAATGTTGGTCAAAAACTTAAATTTACACACAAACTGACCAGCAAACACAACTTTCGGACGCCATCTTAATTCCCCAGCTCAACTGTCACAGAATGGAGAGCACAGGATTGTGGGATAGCAAAGGCAGCGAAGGACACAAATACGCTGCCTTCAAACCTCGATCAGATGAAGGCGTCTCAGGAGACAGGAAGTGAAGCTCACATTAGATTCGGACGTGCCTTCCTGCCTTGAATGGTGTCCTCCGAGGGCAGCATTCTCCAGGTTTCGGACGCAGGCTCCTGATGACACTGTGTGAGGACTGCATTAGAGGATTCACTACATGAGCTACAGAACAGGAAACCCCCCCGGACTCAATAACAGAGCTAGACTCGGCAGGAAGAGGACAAACATGACTCTCAGAGATCAGTCTGAAGGGAAGAGAGAGCTTCTTTCTGCCATGGTCACACAACTCCTGCAAGAGAGGACGACAATCAAGTGTTGGAACATCATCAGACGGACGGCCTAGTACCGAGACGGCTATTATAGCACGCTCTGTCCATGCACTCTAAAGTGCTGGGTTACAAACAACACAAGTTGGGTTGAAAATGGACAAAACCAGCAATTGTTTTAACCCAGTGAATGGTTTATTTTAACCCAGCGGATGGGTTGTTTTAACCTAATGGTTAGGTTGTTTCAACCCAGTGGATGGATTGTTGCAGTTGGGTTGTTTTAACCCAGTGGATGGATTGTTGCGGTTGGGTTGTTTTAACTCAGCAATTGAATTGTTTTCACCCAGTGGATGGATTGTTTTAACCAAATTAATGGGTTGTTTTAACCCAGCGGTTGGATTGTTTTAACCCAGCGGTTGGGTTGTTTTAACTCAGCAATTGGATTGTTTTAACCCAGCGGTTGGGTTGTTTTAACTCAGCAATTGAATTGTTTTCACCCAGTGGATGGATTGTTTTAACCCAATTAATGGGTTGTTTTAACCCAGCGGTTGGATTGTATTAACCCAGCGGTTCGGTTGTTATCACCCCGCGGTTGGGTTGTTTTAACCCAGCGGTTGGGTTGTTTTAACTCAGCAATTGAATTGTTTTCACCCAGTGGATGGATTGTTTAACCCAATTAATGGGTTATTTTAAGCCAGCGATGGAATTGTTTTAACTCAGCGGTTGGGTTGTTTTCACCCAGCGGTTGGGTTGTTTTAACCCAGCGGTTGGGTTGTTTTCACCCAGCGGTTGGGTTGTTTTCACCCAGCGGTTGGGTTGTTTTCACCCAGCGATTGGGTTGTTTTAACCCAGCGGTTGGGTTGTTTTCACCCAGCGGTTGGGTTGTTTTAACCCAGCGGTTGGGTTGTTTTCACCCAGCGGTTGGGTTGTTTTAACTCAGCGGTTGGGTTGTTTTCACCCAGCGGTTGGGTTGTTTTCACCCAGCGGTTGGGTTGTTTTCACCCAGCGATTGGATTGTTTTAACCCAGCGGTTGGGTTGTTTTAACCCAGCGGTTGGGTTGTTTTCACCCAGCGGTTGGGTTGTTTTAACTCAGCGGTTGGGTTGTTTTCACCCAGCGATTGGATTGTTTTAACCCAGCGGTTGGGTTGTTTTCACCCAGCGGTTGGGTTGTTTTCACCCAGCGGTTGGGTTGTTTTCACCCAGCGATTGGATTGTTTTAACCCAGCGGTTGGGTTGTTTTCACCCAGCGGTTGGGTTGTTTTAACCCAGCGGTTGGGTTGTTTTCACCCAGCGGTTGGGTTGTTTTCACCCAGCGGTTGGGTTGTTTTAACCCAGCGGTTGGGTTGTTTTCACCCAGCGATTGGATTGTTTTAACCCAGCGGTTGGGTTGTTTTCACCCAGCGGTTGGGTTGTTTTAACCCAGCGGTTGGGTTGTTTTAACCCAGCGGTTGGGTTGTTTTAACCCAGCGGTTGGGTTGTTTTCACCCAGCGGTTGGGTTGTTTTAACTCAGCGGTTGGGTTGTTTTCACCCAGCGGTTGGGTTGTTTTCACCCAGCGGTTGGATTGTTTTAACCCAGCGGTTGGGTTGTTTTCACCCAGCGGTTGGGTTGTTTTAACCCAGCGGTTGGGTTGTTTTCACCCAGCGGTTGGGTTGTTTTAACTCAGCGGTTGGGTTGTTTTCACCCAGCGATTGGATTGTTTTAACCCAGCGGTTGGGTTGTTTTCACCCAGCGGTTGGGTTGTTTTAACTCAGCGGTTGGGTTGTTTTCACCCAGCGATTGGATTGTTTTAACCCAGCGGTTGGGTTGTTTTCACCCAGCGGTTGGATTGTTTTAACCCAGCGGTTGGGTTGTTTTCACCCAGCGGTTGGATTGTTTTAACCCAGCGGTTGGGTTGTTTTATTAATAAGTTTAATGAATAATAATTAAACAATAAACTTTTATTAAATTGCATATAAATAAATGTTAACCGTTTGATTATTATTGATCCCTTTAGTAATTATGTGTGATTTTTAATTCCCATGCCATTTTGGGCTCATTTTAAGACAATAGTAGGGTTAAAGGGATAGTTCACCCAAAAATGAAAATTCTGTCATCATTTACTCACCCTCAAGTTGTTCCAAACCTGTAAGAGTTTCTTTCTTCTGCTGAACACAAAATAAGATATTTAGAAGAATGTGTGTAACCAAGTAGAGAGAGCAACTATTGACTACCATAGTAGGGGGAAAAAATACTATGGTAGTCAATGGTTGCTCTCTCTACTCATCTTAATGAAGAAAGATATGCATATGGTTTACACTGAGCATCTGATACACTCATCATCTGATGTAATGTCTGTGTGAACAGATTGTTTTAAATAATTGTTGACTTATTTGCAATCTCGGCTCTTTGATCTTTGACAAATCACAGTTTTGTGCTGGTTATTCACATTTCCTAATAATAACATATTTTTAACTGTATAATGTGCACAGGTGTGTGTGTGTGTGTGTGTGAGAGTGAGTGCGTAAGTGAGTGTGTGTGATTGTGTGTGTGTATGATTGAGTGTGAGTTAGTGTGTGAGAGTGTATGATTGAGTGTGTGTGTGTGATTGTGTTGGTATGTGTGAGTTAGTGTGTGAGTGTGTGTGTATGATTGAGTGTGTGTGATTGTGAGTGAGTGTGTTGGTATGTGTGTGAGTTAGGGGTAGGGGCAGTGTGTGTGTGTGTGTGTGAGATGGGTAGGTTTAGGAGCAGGGGCAGTGTGTGTGTGTGTGTGTGTGTGTGATGGGTAGGTTTAGGGGTAGTGTGTGTGATGGGTAGGTTTAGGAGCAGGGGCAGTGTGTGTGTGTGTGTGATGGGTAGGTTTAGGGGTAGTGTGTGTGATGGGTAGGTTTAGGAGCAGGGGCAGTGTGTGTGTGTGTGTGTGTGTGTGTGTGATGGGTAGGTTTAGGGGTAGTGTGTGTGATGGGTAGGTTTAGGAGCAGGGGCAGTGTGTGTGTGTGTGTGTGTGTGATGGGTAGGTTTAGGGGTAGGGGCAGTTTGTGTGTTTGTGTGAGATAGTGAGTGTGTGTGATTGTGTGTGTGTATGATTGAGTGTGTGAGTGAGCGTGTGTGTGATTGTGTTGGTATGTGTGTAAGTTAGTGTGTGTGTGTGTGTGTGTTTGTGATTTATGAGGACACAGATTTGTATAATGACACTGGAATTACGGACTAAACATCAAATATGAGGACATTTCCTGTGTCCTGATATTTAAAATAGTTTTAAAAACACACTAAACAATGTTTCATTAAAAATGTAAGAATGCAGAATGTTTCTTGTGATGGGTAGGTTTAGTGTAGGGTGTGTGTGTGTGTGTGGGCTGAAGTGTGTGTCAGTTTTCCACTGTGTACACTGACCACATCCCATCCCTCAAACTCTCACTGCCAAACCTCTGACCTTTTCTTCTTTGGTTCATGTAATGTTTGAAACGTGACAGGTGTGTTGGAGACATCCGTGTCAGCCGTTGTGAAAGTGTGCTCAGTGTTGAGAAAGCACACATCAGTTTTAATGCACAGGAATGATCTTAGCGTGTCACACAAGATGCACATGTACAGTAACTACAGACAGAAGTCAAGCAGAGTCTCGTGACTGCTGAACATGTTCACAGAAATCGGTTGGAATCACACAGAAACACACACACACACACACACATTAATTCTTTGGTGATGATTTTACTTCTTCATTATACGTCCAAATAGCAGCACTGACACATGGATCTGAAGATTGGCCCGTCACATCAAACCAATGCATCAGCGGAACATGATGCTAGTTAGGGTGCATATATAGGGTGCAGGTCACATGTTGAAATGAGTGGATAGACTGCAAATGCATTAGGAGTAAAAAAAATAGCAGAGGCACAACTTAGCTCATATGAATAATGCCAACAGTCATATTTTAATGTAAGTACTACAGTGGTGTAAAAAGTATGACGTGAGTAAATGCAGATTATAAAAAGGAATCCGAGCATGAATCCCGAGGCGTCTCTCAGATGCTCATGGTGCACTGGATGAACTGAGACACAAGACACACATGAAAAGATTAATAATGCAGTCATATCCATAACGCCTGAGCTTATGAAATCAACACCAGACCCGAGACTCGTTTGGAAACTTCCACACACAATGCCACATCACTATACATCAAACACGCATGATCGGTTTTATTTCACATGTTAGCATTCGGACTAAACGTGTTCATCTTCCTGATATTAATATGTTCTGTAATGTTTTCATACTCACATCGTCGTACTGAAAGGACGCCACTCCCTGCTGGGCCTGGTCCCGCTTTCTGAACGCATCTGATCATGAGACAGTAAACACATTAACACTGATCACTTCCACATCCTGTCACATGACACTAAGGCCTGTTACACACTTGTGTCATACCATCAGCAGATTTGAAATATTATTCGCTTCACGTTTAAAACATATAGACATATAAAACAATAGAACATGTGTCTGATGATGTAGAGGTTTAGTGGACCTCACTGATTTCTGCAGTGTGATCATTTAAATCATAACGTTTACACTCATTTACTCATTATTGCCTCGTGATTTTATATAATCATGCTAGTGTCTGTCTCAGTGTGACGAGGCTTCTGCATTTCTGCAGCCTGACGTCGTCATACTCAAGTCTAGTCAGAATATGAGTCTGATCTGCTCCGTTGGCCTGTGATTATGGGGTGTGTTTCAACCGAACCAGGAAAGACCTCAATTGGATAGACCTACAACCAATCAGAGCAGCGGAGCGACGCATAACGTTAGTTGTCAAATGTCAACAGAACTCAACTGCACTGTGTTGCCAAGTCCGCGGGTTGAAGCGACCCCAATGATGTGATATACAGACCCAGGAATGCGAAATTTAGCAGCCGTGCCAAAATAACACATATTTTACCCCCAAATGCCCTTTTTCCCAGAGAACCCCCCCACCCGGAAAGCTATTGGGCTTGTTTTTGGCTAGTTTTGAGTAGCAGTTGGGCGAGTTTTGCTGTAAAAACTTGGCAACCCTGTCTGTGCGCGCTGGAATAAGTCACGTTAGAAGAAGAAGATGAGAGTAAGCGATCTTTGCCGGTGTTTTAAAAAAATAATGTAAGGACACACAGAGTACTGACCAACACCATCATCATTTCTGAGAGAAATAGTGCAGGTGAACGCATATACGAACAAGTTCTCCGTTTAGGATTAGAACAAATTCAACCCAAGCGCCTTTGATGACGTGATGACGTTACTGTTGATCATCTGTCCATCATCGTCTAAAGCCCGCCCTGATGATTTCATTGGTCCGAACAGTTTCTGTTCGAGCATAATTACAGACCGAACTGCCCGAGTTAAAATGTTGTGGGTGCGGCTAAGTTCGGCTGGCATCCAGGCTAGCACTTCTGTATTTTTGGAAGAAATCCTCCGTGACTGGAGGAATGGCCTGCAGGTGCATAAACTCATCGTCTTATAATGAATGTTGTTACTCACACTTCATTTTTCCTGTCAAACGGAAGTGGCGTGGCCAGTGTGTAAACTGAAGGGTGAAGGGCCCTGATGAAGGGCCCTCAGGAAAACAGTGAATAGTGGGCGTCATGCATTTAAAGGGTAACTTCAGTGATTTAGCATTAGGCTTTGTATCAGTAGAAACCCGGTAGAATATTCAAATGATGGTACTTTCCCCCCTCATGTCCCCCTGAGACGAGAGAATTATGCATTATATTTCTGGAAAAAATCCTCCAATGACGCAAATATTGTCATTTTGCGTCCTCTGAGGATTTTTGGCCGGAGGCTAGAGACTACTAGCCTGGATGCCAGACGAACTTAGCCCCGCCCACAATTTTTTTTTGCCCAAGCCCAATAGCTTTCCGGGTGGGGGGGGTTCTCCGGGAAAAATGGCATTTGGGGGTAAAATATGTGTTATTTTGGCACGGCTGCTGCTAAATTTCGCATTCCTGGGTCTGTATATCACATCATTGGGGTCGCTTCAACCCGCAGACTTGGCAACACAGTGCAGTTGAGTTCTGTTGACATTTGACAACTAACGTTATGCGTCGCTCCGTTGCTCTGATTGGTTGTAGGTCTATCCAATTGAGGTCTTTCCTGGTTCGGTTGAAACACGCCCCATAATCACAGCCCAACGGAGCAGAGCAGACTCATATTCTGACTAGAATTGAGTATGACGACGTCAGGCTAAGAGACTACAGGAGCTAGATGGAGATGGTGGTCCAGTGGGTTAAACCATGGAACTGATAAGCAGAAGGTTGCTGGTTCAATCCCAGTGGTCACCACCAGTGTGTCCTTGAGCAAGGCACTGTACTCCATGTTGCTCCAGGGGGATTGTCCCTGTAATAAGGGCACTGTAAGTCGCTTTGGATAAAAGCTTCTGCCAAATGCATAAATGTAAATGTTCCGCATGTTACCAACCTATAGCCCATAGGGGAGGGATCTCACTCTCAGAATGCGCTCGGCTCGGGCATTAATAACGGAGCGCTGCAGAGCAAAGTCAGTGTTTCAACTTTTCAATGAATTCCTGTGAAAGTTAAAGCAGCTCTAGGTAGGTTTTGCTCTCGGGTCCCCCTACAGTTGGGAAACAGTATTGTCCTCCACTACTGTCGTAAACTCTGTCCTCCTGCATCAGGGGATGCATCACACGTGCATTGGTTGGTATGACAGCTATGATAGCCCTGAACACTGCAGGAGGAGTTCACATGCAGGTGTTCTGCTTGAAATGTCTTCATCCCAGGTACAGTGGCGTATGTTTCAGCATGTCATATGAGTATAATTTCATGGGTTTTATTTTTTTTTTCAAACGCCAAATGATCGCGATGCTCACGTTTACAAGCCAGCGTCATTTTAGTAGTCTAGTCTATTGGTTACCGTTTTACAGAATCTATATGATTCTTCAATGTTTGAGTGGTAGGTCATAACCATATATCGTCAATATAATATCAAGCTACCATAGATGAATCTTCAAATTTGAAAAATCGATTTGCATTATAGCTTGAGGCAAGACAAATAAACAAATATCACAGACATGTTAGGTATCCTAAAATATGATTTTGTACGTCTTATTTACTTGCAAGAATGTAGCCCCTACCAAACTTGTACACGCCGTTTAGACATAGGCTAACCCTAACCCTCGCACGTACGAATTTATGGAAGTGGGGGTGATGGTGGAAGTGGCGTATATGCCGTAAAGCAGTCAAATTTTGTAGTTCTTTATTTTCTCGGGTTACTACCCGAAACCCGAAGTTTAAAAGTACGATTAAAAACGATACAGACCCCGTCAGGCTATGGCAGACGTGCCATTCAACCTATTGATGGATCATCACAAGAGTCTGGAAAATATATTATGAAGGTTGAAAAGTTACCTAGTGCTGCTTTAAAGGGGGGGGATGCCATTTCATGCATACTGAGTTTTTACACTGTTAAAGACGTGGTTTCTCGTGCTAAACATGGACAAAGTTTCAAAAATTAAGTTGGATGGAGTATTTCTGTGCCAAAAATACTCCTTCCGGTTTCCCACAAGTTTCGGAAAGTGTTTTTCGAGTATGGGTCTGTGTGACGTCCAGTATGAGGAACAGCCATAACTCGCGCTATATTCAATCAGATTCCCGTCACAATCAGAACTGAAGAATTGACAAAATGTAAAATGTGTACCTTGAATGCAATGTAAGTCGCTTTGGATAAAAGCATGAAAGCATAAAATGCATAAATGTAAATGTAAATGTGAGATGTTGATTCTCACCCGTCAGGCTCCGGAGTTTGACACAGCAGGCCACATAATCATCAAACGAGATCTTTCCATTCGAGCTGAAGCGCTTGATGATGCAGTTCATGGCCTGAGGACTGAGTCTGTACCCTGCACACACACACACACACACACACCACACTCATCAACACATTAACCCCTGATCTCTGGCCCGTTTGCATTTGGATGAAAATCTGTTATGTACATTTGAAAAACAAATGATGACTTTATTACTCTTCACAAACGTAACGCTACCACTGATGATCCTTCAGGAGCTCCGGAGAGGGTTTCAGGCCCAGTAAAGCAAACATCCGTCCATATCAGAGGCATTTCAAACATATGGGACTGCAGATAAACACACCGTAAACAAAGCAGCGCTGGCTCAGCATTGGAATATCAATCACGCGGATCACTTTCTTCTTTTCCATTGCAAAACAGTCACGCATCTGAATGCTCAGGTAAGGTGATCGTGTTCATCACACTTCCTGGTTTCTCACACACGTTTGCTACAGAACTGACCGCAGCTTTATCTGGGCTTCTTCCAGAACATGTCAAACGGACCGCTTTAGAGATGGCACACAGCTGGCTAGACGACTTCTGCTCTGCCATCCCTAACCTATCGAACATGAGAAGTTTAATTGAGTCAGAGGAAACCGGATCTTCTTACATTACTTCTCTTTAAGGAGACGGGTTCTGTCTTTCTTTCTTGTTTTATTCAGAAGTTTTATACACATTGTGATTGTATCTTGTGCTTTGGGACAGTATTTGAGGCTAAGCGTATCCCATCATGCATCAGGTTCAGGAACTCACGAGATTCCACTGGAAGTTAATGGGATATTACATATAATTTGTAGTAAAACAAAGTTTAAGATGAGTATGGTGTGTGTATTCAGCACAACGTTTGCTACTGCTTTTTACATCACTTCATTTTAGATCGGTTACATAGCGACTACTGAACGACATTTAGACGTTTATTTTAAAATGCAAAGTCTAGAAAATAAAATAAAGCTCTGTCAACACGATTTACTCAAATCTGTGTGATCTACTGAAGACACACACGTTCATGAACACAGCCGGATCATTCCCATAATGACCAACACAATCTACCCATAAGCCTCTGGTTTAAGATGCAATAATGAATAATAAAACTGACGAGCACAACCCTTAGTAAATCACCTCATGATTGATTTAATACTCTTGTCTGAAAGACAAACTCTTTTTTTCAAAAAGTGGACCTTATTCATCCATTTCCATTTTGTATTTAATTATGAGGTTTAAATGCTTCATTTTTAGACTTTTTATGCACTAATGTGCGCTGGATGATCTTGTCTGCTGGTTTATTAGCAGGCTATTTCCTGTGCTTATTTATTAAGTGTTGTCAGATTGCTAACCGAGATCATGCACCACCTTCTTCAGTCCTAACACACACTGTGTGGAGTGTGTATCAGTGCATATTATTTGGCATGGATAACCAAAAACTTGTTCAAATCACAGATTCACGCGACAGAACTGTTAAGAAACTTAAAGTTTTGAAGAAGTCACTAAATGTACAATTGCATGACCATTAATTGGTCAGAAAAACAAAGTTGCTTTAGCCTATTTATTAATAAAGCACACACACACACACAATAGCTAGTCAAATTTGGATTTCTCTGATCTATATGTGCATTTTAAGACCAAACAATGGATGAGAAACAGCTTTATAACCCAGTCAGTGGGCAGTAGATTATCTGTCAATCTCTCTCTCTCTCTCTCTCTCTCTCTCTCTCTCTCTCTCTCTCTCTCTCTCTCTCTCTCTCTCTCTCTCTCTCTCTCTCTCTCTCTCTCTCTCTCTCTCTCTCCTAAAGCAGTCAACAAAACATAGGGTCAATTTATATTTAGAACATTTTCATTAATGTTTCTTGTCCTCTCACATTGACAGCTGCTAATTATTATTATATCGGCCTATTTTAAATTAAAAATATTCGGTAGTTTAACATTGAAATGCTAAAACAGATGCCAAATATGAAATGTTTCGTTTAGCTACATATCATCTCACACTTTATGAGCGTTTACTGAAGCGTCACGCTCAGCACCTTCTGTGAACATAAAGCCCCGCCTACTTTATTTTGATTGGTCATCTTAAATATTTTGACGGTATATTGATATTGCTGACAGACCGCAGGCAGCTCAGAGGAGAAGATCTTTGCTGTATTAGAGTGGTGTTAATACTATATTAGGCAATTATCTCACAACATTTATTATACAGCCTACACATCGGAACAATACTGAGGTCCGGATTCAGATTATTGGCCGTCATTACTTATGTTGCCCTCACACCGGACACGATTGACGCGAATAAATCGCGCTATTCCTGCGAAGGTGGACGCTTGAACATGTTGAGTTTACTCGCTTCATTCACGCGTGACATTCACTTCACAACAGACGGGACTCCGCCTCATGGGCGGGGCTTCTGCCAGCGGCTCGTCTCGGTGAGAAATGGCTGGCATGGGCTGTGTTTACACGTCTTTTTTGTTAAAATCTACTGTTAATGTGTGACAGAATGTAGTTTTAAGACTTTTTCAGTCGATAATGTAGTTGTTTAAATCTCAAATCTGTGGTTTATTTATATAAAGAGCGCCTATTTGTACATTTTATCTGGCGTTTGTGGAGTTGTGAGCTCCAGTGGATCAGGTGCTCAGCGCTCATTAACCCCGGCGAGAGCAGCCTTTCCTCGGCCAGTCCTTCAGCCGCTGGCTCTGATGACCTGTAGTGTCTCGAGCTATAATTCGTCTTTTAACGGCCCATCTTTGGTCTCGTGGATCTATAATTTGTTCCCTGGCGAATCGTTTAGTCTTAGGGCAAAGTGAAGTTTCATTACTTGTTTATTTTTAGGCTATTTAACTTTACGTTAGCGTTGTAGCCGACTAGCGCTGACTCTGAATGTTTGACTGAATTGTTTGCTTTATTTCATGTGTAGCTTCTTACACCTTTTACTTATTCTTTTGTATTATTGATCAAACATAAACTTGCATTTAACAAAAAGAGACTGGGTTGTGTTTCATGTCATCTAATGTTATCACAGTGATAATCATATTGTCTGAACCACATATTAATATATGATTAATATAAACCAGATTTTCTCCTCATTGTTGTCACTACTAGAGCAGCTCCTGATTGGTTAACGCGGCGCGAATCACAAGTTCAAAACGCTCAATTCGCGTCATTCACACGAATCGCGCTGCAGAATGCCATTTCGCGTCTCTGCATTGACTTAAAATATAAATCACTCGCACGAATCGCGTCAATCGCGTCCGGTGTGAACGCCACATTAGAAGAACACTTGTTTATTACAAAACTTAAATTCTGGACCTTTGGCAGTGAGGGGGGGGGTTCGTTCGTGCAAATGCATAACCCCGTCCAGCCATCCCAGCGCTCATTCATCACTGCGTGTCTTTAGTGAATCCTGACAGGAGTGTTTAAACACCCAAAGAGGGTTTGCGCTGGCGAGAGCTGTTAGAAAATCTGAGTGTGTCCCGTCGGGTAATCAAAAGTTCTACACACACATGCAGTTTTCATGCTTAACACTTGGGCCAAATTCAGGAAATACATCATGCAAGTCTAAACGGGTGCAGATTCTGCAGTTTTACCCATAGAGGAAATGGCCTGGTTCATTTCCTGCGGGTCGACTGTGCCGCTCATGTCCCGGTCGATGCTCATGAAGTGCTGCTTCCAGCCGCTCAGCACCGCCCACAGCTCCTTGAACTCATTGAAGCCCATAGAGCAAGACATGTCTCTCTGATGAACGCTGGAGTTATGGAGAAACACTTCAATAAACCACAACAATCAGCACAGCAGCAGCGAAAGCTCAGCGTGAGCCAGAAGGATACGTCAAGCATGCTGATCATCAGTCTGCACGTCTCGATGTTGAACGCTGGAGGCAAAGGATGAGTTACAGATCTGCTCTCAGTTACAAACACGTGTAATTCTGTGAATGAGTTAAGCTTTCTTACGTCTGTATCCTCCAGAGAAGTTGGCCTGAGTCAAACACGCCTGCAGCTCTTCTGCAGATATCTGCCCATCCTACACAACCAATCACAGTGTTACAATATTGAGAACATACAATGATCAGGCATAACATTATGACCAGGTGAAGTGAATAACCCTGATGATCTCCTGTTAGTGGGTGGGATATATTAGGCAGCAAGTGAACATGTTGTCCTCAGAGTTGATGTGTTAGAAGCAGGAGAAATGGGCAAGCGTGAGGATTTGAGCGAGTTTGACAAGGGCCAGATTGTGACGGCTAGACGACTGGGTCAGAGCATCTCCAGAACTGCAGCTCTTGTGGGGTGTTCCCGGTCTGCAGTGGTCAGTCTCTATCAAAAGTGCTCCAAGGAAGGACCAGTGGAGAACCGGCCACAGGGTCATGGGCGGCCGAGGCTCATTGATGCCCGTGGGGAGCGAAGGCTGGCCCGTGTGGTCCGATCAAACAGACGAGCTACTGGAGCTCAAACTGCTCCAGAAGTTAATGCTGGTTCTGATAGAAAGGGCTCAGAACACACTATGGGAAGAAGGCGTGGCTTACCTGGGGAACACATGGCACCAGGTGCACTATGGGAAGAAGGCGTGGCTCACCTGGGGAACACATGGCACCAGGTGCACTATGGGAAGAAGGCGTGGCGGTGGAGGCAGTGATGCTTTGGGCAATGTTCTGCTGGGAAACCTTGGGTCCTCCATCATGTGGATGTGACTTTGACCCGTCCCCCCTACCTAAGCATTGCTGAGCCCATGTCCAGCCTCTCATGGGGACGGTATTCCCTGTGGCTGTGGCTCTTTCAGCAGATAATGCGCCGCCACAAAGCACAAATGCTTCAGGAATGCTTTGAGGAGCACAACAACGAGTTTGAGTCCAAATCCCCCAGATCTCAATCCAATCGAGCATCTGTGGGATGAGCTGAACAAACAAGTCCGATCCATGGAGGACTGAAAGGATCTGCTGCTCACATCTTGGTGCCAGATACCACAGCACACCTTCAGGGGTCTAGAGGAGTCCATGCCTCGACGGGTCACAATATTAGGTCATAATGTTATGCCTGATCAGTGCATATAAGTATATAACATCTCTTACCTGTCCGGCGACGCCAGTGAAGTACCCGTACAGAGGGTCCTGCTGCTGTCCGGGGAATCCTCCTGGAAACTACAGGGAACATTAGAGAGGACTTTAGGACATAATTAGGTAATAATAATCACCAGAATAAATACTGTACATCTTAAATGCATATTTAACTGTAACTACAGTAAAGACCTGTAAATTGGTGACCTGTACCATATACAGGGAACACCATGAACGGTCTAATCATACTGTATGAATGAGTGTTGCTCTGAGCTCTGGCTAGTGTTGCTCTGAGCTCTGGCTAGTGTTGCTCTGAGCTCTGGCTAGCGTTGCTCTGAGCTCTGGCTAGTGATGCTCTGAGCTCTGGCTAGTGTTGCTCTGAGCTCTGGCTAGTGTTGCTCTGAGTTCTGGCTAGTGTTGCTCTGAGCTCTGGCTAGTGTTGCTCTGAGCTCTGGCTAGTGTTGCTCTGAGCTCTGGCTAGTGTTGCTCTGAGCTCTGGCTAGTGTTGCTCTGAGCTCCGGCTAGTGTTGCTCTGAGCTCTGGCTAGTGTTGCTCTGAGCTCCGGCTAGTGTTGCTCTGAGCTCTGGCTAGTGTTGCTCTGAGCTCTGGCTAGCGTTGCTCTGAGCTCTGGCTAGTGATGCTCTGAGCTCTGGCTAGTGTTGCTCTGAGCTCTGGCTAGTGTTGCTCTGAGTTCTGGCTAGTGTTGCTCTGAGCTCTGGCTAGTGTTGCTCTGAGCTCTGGCTAGCGTTGCTCTGAGCTCTGGCTAGTGTTGCTCTGAGCTCTGGCTAGTGTTGCTCTGAGCTCTGGCTAGTGTTGCTCTGAGCTCTGGCTAGTGTTGCTCTGAGCTCTGGCTAGCGATGCTCTGAGCTCTGGCTAGCGATGCTCTGAGCTCTGGCTAGTGTTGCTCTGAGCTCTGGCTAGTGATGCTCTGAGCTCTGGCTAGTGTTGCTCTGAGCTCTGGCTAGTGTTGCTCTGAGCTCTGGCTAGTGTTGCTCTGAGCTCTGGCTAGTGTTGCTCTGAGCTCTGGCTAGTGTTGCTCTGAGCTCTGGCTAGCGTTGCTCTGAGCTCTGGCTAGTGTTGCTCTGAGCTCTGGCTAGCGTTGCTCTGAGCTCTGGCTAGCGTTGCTCTGAGCTCTGGCTAGTGTTGCTCTGAGCTCTGGCTAGTGTTGCTCTGAGCTCTGGCTAGTGTTGCTCTGAGCTCTGGCTAGTGTTGCTCTGAGCTCTGGCTAGTGTTGCTCTGAGCTCTGGCTAGTGTTGCTCTGAGCTCTGGCTAGTGTTGCTCTGAGCTCTGGCTAGTGTTGCTCTGAGCTCTGGCTAGTGTTGCTCTGAGCTCTGGCAAGTGATGCTCTGAGCTCTGGCTAGTGTTGCTCTGAGCTCCGGCTAGTGTTGCTCTGAGCTCTGGCTAGTGTTGCTCTGAGCTCTGGCTAGTGTTGCTCTGAGCTCTGGCTAGTGTTGCTCTGAGCTCTGGCTAGTGTTGCTCTGAGCTCTGGCTAGTGTTGCTCTGAGCTCTGGCTAGTGTTGCTCTGAGCTCTGGCTAGTGTTGCTCTGAGCTCTGGCTAGTGTTGCTCTGAGCTCTGGCTAGTGTTGCTCTGAGCTCCGGCTAGTGTTGCTCTGAGCTCTGGCTAGTGTTGCTCTGAGCTCTGGCTAGTGTTGCTCTGAGCTCTGGCTAGTGTTGCTCTGAGCTCTGGCTAGTGTTGCTCTGAGCTCTGGCTAGTGTTGCTCTGAGCTCCGGCTAGTGTTGCTCTGAGCTCCGGCTAGTGTTGCTCTGAGCTCTGGCTAGTGTTGCTCTGAGCTCCGGCTAGTGTTGCTCTGAGCTCCGGCTAGTGTTGCTCTGAGCTCTGGCTAGTGTTGCTCTGAGCTCTGGCTAGTGTTGCTCTGAGCTCCGGCTAGTGTTGCTCTGAGCTCTGGCTAGTGTTGCTCTGAGCTCTGGCTAGTGTTGCTCTGAGCTCTGGCTAGTGTTGCTCTGAGCTCCGGCTAGTGTTGCTCTGAGCTCCGGCTAGTGTTGCTCTGAGCTCTGGCTAGTGTTGCTCTGAGCTCTGGCTAGTGTTGCTCTGAGCTCTGGCTAGTGTTGCTCTGAGCTCTGGCTAGTGTTGCTCTGAGCTCTGGCTAGTGTTGCTCTGAGCTCTGGCTAGTGATGCTCTGAGCTCTGGCTAGTGATGCTCTGAGCTCTGGCTAGTGTTGCTCTGAGCTCTGGCTAGTGATGCTCTGAGCTCTGGCTAGCGATGCTCTGAGCTCTGGCTAGTGTTGCTCTGAGCTCTGGCTAGTGATGCTCTGAGCTCTGGCTAGTGTTGCTCTGAGCTCTGGCTAGTGTTGCTCTGAGCTCTGGCTAGTGATGCTCTGAGCTCTGGCTAGTGTTGCTCTGAGCTCTGGCTAGTGTTGCTCTGAGCTCTGGCTAGTGTTGCTCTGAGCTCTGGCTAGTGTTGCTCTGAGTTCTGGCTAGTGTTGCTCTGAGTTCTGGCTAGTGTTGCTCTGAGCTCTGGCTAGTGATGCTCTGAGCTCTGGCTAGTGTTGCTCTGAGTTCTGGCTAGTGTTGCTCTGAGCTCCGGCTAGTGTTGCTCTGAGCTCCGGCTAGTGTTGCTCTGAGCTCTGGCTAGTGTTGCTCTGAGCTCTGGCTAGTGTTGCTCTGAGTTCTGGCTAGTGTTGCTCTGAGCTCTGGCTAGTGTTGCTCTGAGCTCTGGCTAGTGTTGCTCTGAGCTCTGGCTAGTGTTGCTCTGAGCTCTGGCTAGTGTTGCTCTGAGTTCTGGCTAGTGTTGCTCTGAGCTCTGGCTAGTGTTGCTCTGAGCTCCGGCTAGTGTTGCTCTGAGCTCTGGCTAGTGTTGCTCTGAGCTCCGGCTAGTGTTGCTCTGAGCTCTGGCTAGTGATGCTCTGAGCTCCGGCTAGTGTTGCTCTGAGCTCTGGCTAGCGTTGCTCTGAGCTCTGGCTAGTGATGCTCTGAGCTCTGGCTAGTGTTGCTCTGAGCTGAGGGAGAAGAATGAGCTCAATTGATCTGAACACGACTGCCGCCCATCTTCCTCTCCACACACTGATCCTGTTATCACACTGGATCCCTCTGGAGTTTTGTCTGGACCAATCAGACACTGGTGGGCGATTTGCACTTGTTGTGAATAAAGACTCCATTTATAATAATGGTTGTGTATTATTTTGTTATCAGTGTATAACAGGTGATGTGATATATATGTTTTTTACTTAATGTTTACTGCTTTGTTTTAATGTCACGTGTCCTGATGGTGTTTTGTCATGTGTGTGTGTGTGTGTGTGTGTGTGGGCATGTTTTTGTGAAATATCAGGACACAAATGTGTATAATGACATGGGCATTACAAGGAGCGGGTGAAATATGAGGACGTTCCCCATGTCCTCACTTTACAAAATGCTTATAAATCACAGAATGAGTTTTTTTTCACAGAAAGTAAACTGTGTGTGTGTGTGTGTGTGTGTGTGTGTGTGTGTGTGTGTGTGCGTGTGTGTGTGTGCGTGTGTGTGTGTGTGTGCGTGTGTGTGTGTGTATTTAGTAGGGATGCCACAATGAATTCTCAATATAATATTCAGTATTTCATTCCGCATTCACGGTTCAATACGTGCTTGTGAATTGCGTTTTTTTCGGCTTTGCATTTAATTAATTATTTTGTATTTCTCTCCGTTTATTTCGGCTCTGTTTGAGTGTGTCTGTGAGTCTATGCGCGGATATGAGCAAATATCCAATCATATGCTCTAAATTAGGGGGTGTTTAGCCACGCTTGCAATGCTGGTGTCAGAGAGTCATACTCACGGAACACTACAGTTATTCACAATCACGAAAGTTCATTATTTGCAAGCGTTTTAAAGCTTTACTGGTTAAACGTTTCATTGGTTTTAACATGCGCTGAGCACGAGCACTACGCCTGTCAAACACGTGATTACGGGACTAAGTCGTCTGACTGCGCTAATATCGTCAAATACACACAAGGTTAACATGAACACAGTCGGTTATGTCTAAAGTGAAAGTAAAATCGCGTGTGTCTGTATATTAGATGTGTGCAGGTCTTTAATTGACAGCAGCGCAGCCTATAGTGAACACGCTGCCCTTAAAGGGAGAGTTCACTCTATAATGATGTCATTATTTACTCCAAACCTGAGCTCATTTCTCCAGCTGATGGTAGCCATCGACATCCATATTATTGTTTCCTACAAAGGGGACCAGCAACTGTTTGGTTTCCAACATTCTTCACATTAATGTCCAACAGAAGAAAGAACTTTATTCAGGTTTAAAACAACTTGAGCGTGAGTAACAGATGACAGAGTTTTCAGTTTTGAGTGAACTATCCCTTTAATGTTCTCGACTGAACAACTTTAATACAGTAGCTTTAATAAGAATAAGAATATATATTTAATAGTAGTAGTTTTAATTGTACATTTATTCATTCAATCTCATACTTAAAGGTCCCGTTCTTCGTGTTTTTTTGAAGCTTTGATTGTGTTTACAGTGTGCAATATAACATGTGTTCATGTTTCACGTGTAAAAAAACACAGTATTTTTAACACAATGTACTCATCTGTGTACCGCTGTTTTCACTGTCCTAAAAACGGCTGATGACTTCCTTGTTCTATGAAGTCCCTCCTTCAGAAATACGTAACGAGTTCTGATTGTGCCAGCGGTTCCTGTGTTGTGATTGGACAGCAGCTTAGCGCACGTGGAAAGGTCACGCCTCTTAACGGGAGATGTATGCGCTCAATGATCTCTACAGCGTCCCTGGGAAAGCCAAACAAAGGTGATTTGACTCCGGGATGAAAATAACAGCGTCTCGACGACATGGCGACAAACACACTCAAACGCAACACTTCCTCTTCTCCACGCGACACTTCCTCTTCTCCACGTGGGACAGCAACAAGACCACGCCCCCTTTTTCGCGTATTCTTGTGGGCGGAGGTTAGTCTGTTCTACTGTTCTACTGACGTCATTAATGAAGGAAGTACCAGGATGTAGTCCAAGCCGGCCGTTCGCTGTAGGCTTTGAAAGGGAACTTCTGTTAAATAAAATATCTCGCTTGGCATTGAACTTTGAGCTTTATAATTTTACAGGTATTATTTATGCTCTAACAGCAACATTACACACTAACTAAAGTTTGAACAGTGGGATCACGAAGAACGGGACCTTTAAATGCTGCTGTACAGCTCTGGTAAAAAGGATTAAACAGGATTATTACAAGTTTTTAAGCAAGAATAGTTTGATACTGCGCTTCCTCATTAAGTGTAAGGGATTCGAGCTGAGACCCGTGAGAACAGGAAGTGTGTAAATCAAGGGTTAGGGAGAAAATCTGAGGGTTGTGTTCAAACATGTGAAGCCGATCAGACCCTCATTCCTTCACTCATCACCTGTGTGTGTGTGTGTGTGTGTGTGTGTGTGTGTGTGTGTGTGTGTGTGTGTGTGTGTGTGTCCTCATGCCGTCCCTCAGGCATCAGTGCGAGAGGTGGGACTGTGAGCTTTCATGATTTCACCATTTCTGACCCAAACACTCTCAGATCCCTTCAGATCATCAGAACTGGACTGGGAACCGCACACGCGCACACACACACACACACACACACACACACACACACACACACACACACACACACACACACACACACACACACACAGTTCTGTGGGTCAGGACTGAACCTCTGACGTGTCTGACCACCGGACACACCCAGTCCAGGTCAAAGGTCAGTGTTTATTGTAAAGCAGAGGTGTGTACCAGCAACATGACGTCATCTGTACTCTATCAGCCCTTCAGGACAGCTTTACACGCCATTGAACACACACACACACACACACACACACACACACACACACACACACACACACACACACACACACACACACACACACACACACACACACACACACACAGAGAGAACACAGCCAGAACTAGCAGCAGAGCTCCAGGAGCGTCGAGTGTTCCGCATCCACTCATGAGTTATGATGATCAGACACCGGCTCATGACTCAACTTACCCCTCCCGCCGCCGGTGCTCCGTATCCCGGGAAATTCATCCTAATCGCGCGATTCCTCTGGAGAGTGAACGGATCCGGGCAGGTTGATGCTGCTACAGTGTGTCTGTGTGTGTGTGTGTGTCTCAGACTCCTCCCTCTTCCGCGATGGGCGGGGCCTGAGACCAACGGGCGGATCTACTATGGGGCGTGTAATATGATATGGATATTACACACACGACATAGATAAACTAATATGACAAACCTCAGTTTGCCTTCCCTCACTGCAGAGTCGACATAAGGCCCAAGGCATAAGCGAACTAAGCGGTTGAAGAGCACATGAAATGACTTTTTCATGATGATTGAAATCGCGAAATGGCCTTAAAAAATTACTAAATAAACTGCAAAATGTTAAGTTTTCTAATATATGCACGGATTGATTCTGACACTGCACGAGCTCTCGGCGCCATCGGACAGACACTATTCTCTTTTTAGCCAGGGGTCAAAGTCCAAGTGCGAGAAAACCAGCGCTTAAACATAACCTTACTCATCAGGAGCCCGGGAACCTGTTTATGAACGGATGGATCTGAGAGTGTGATGTGGTTTAGTGTGAATATCTCGTCTGACTGCTGCATGTTTTGGACGGAGTACAGCAGAGCTTCAGTTTCTCAATAAATGTTTTTCTGCAAACTGCTGTATCGTCCCCTTGGAATGATAAGTTGTGTGGCCTATATTTTAGAAGTTTTTATTTAGAAAATAAAAAGGCTCTTTCTACACAGTCGAATGGAATGCAAAAAATAAAATTTCCGCCAAAATAAAAGCTCTATTTAATGTTTGACAAAAATCAACATTTCTTGTTTTTAAAAGAAGTCTCTTCTGCTCATCAAGGATGCATTTATTTGATCAACAATACAGTAAAAACGGTAATATTGTGAAATATAATT
>CM042252.1:1214717-1289717 GCA_023566225.1 Romanogobio albipinnatus | reverse complement strand
ATATCAGATAGACTCAATTACATCACTCGCAGTGCTTCATGGGAGTGGGCGGGGCTATTTGCTTGACTTGATGGTTTCTTCGTATAAAGAAATATCTTCACAGGTTATTGTTTAATCGAATGCCTCTAAATAGTAATATTGCAAACACTGAATGTCATGCAGGTGTAAACTTATTTGAAAATCCAACAAAAGACGAAAGGTAGAAGAACGGCTTTAGAACTACAATCCCATGAGTGTGTGTGAGGAAAGAGAGAGAGTGTGTGTGTGAGGAATTGCGAATGACATAATCAAAATAAATTAAACTAATTTAAAGATGTTGGTAGGCATGAACAAATGTAATGTTTATAGCAAAATATGCATATGTACGCAAACATTTAAGCAGTGCAGAGGATCGACTCGATTACATCACTCGCTGTGCTTCATGGGAGTGGGCGGGGCTGTTTGCTTGATTTGTTTCTCTGATTGGTGGAGATTTTTGCAGGATTGTGGGTAATGTAGTTTTGACTGGAAATTCTGTTAAACACGATTATTTAAAAAAATAAGTTGAGACAATGCAGACTGACAGCTTCAACAAAGGCGTATAGCATCGATTAACAACCTCGGACTGGGAGGAGAGTTGCAATAATCTCCCCAGCGTCACATTAACAGTGTGCGTTACAATCCGCAGAATTAGTAATCTGGTAGTTTGTTTTTGTATTTCTGTCTGTATTATTTTGCTCCTGATCTTCTAATAGTGCTAACAACTTGTACACAATACACGTTCTTGGAAGAGAATTATAATTCTTGTCTAATCAAGTTTTTGTACCTGAAGTGACACCAGCTTTGCTGTTGATGGCACACTGTGTAGAATATATAGGCCTAATTTCATATAATAACCCATAAACTGTTACAGAATGTGAAAAATTACTTTTGATATAATTCTTATTACTATTTATGTATCTTTTAAAGTGTCATTAATGTAAAATACTAAAAATATTTAAGAGCAGATCACATGCATTGAGCACATCAAACATGGCAAACAGACTCATTGTGTGTTAATGCTCAGTATCACTGACCATATTTCACCTTTGACCCTTGATGGGCTGCAGAATTACAGTGAAAGATGACGTACATGCATTGAAGGCATCAGTGTGTGCTGGTTAAAGTCTAACTGGTCAGACGGGTTATCAGAGGCACTGCATGTCCCAGCATGTGTCAGGAGCGCTGGATCAGCTGTGAGGAGGAATCCAGTCAATCTCACTCTGGAGCTTCTGCTTATCGCTTCTGTTTCTGACGTGCTGAAATAACTCCAGGCATGATAATAGAGCAGTCGAACCCTGACCTTATTGACCCACACACGCGGTCCACTCATACCAGACACAAGGACACAACCTCAGCAGAACACACTTCTGTTATTAATGAAGGATTCTGAGGGTGAGGCATCTTGAGCTTCAGCTGCGCCATTATTTGGTTTGCAGGGGGAGTCTAATCACGGTCTCTCAGACACTTCAGGGTCATGTGTTGGTCTTCTCTGGGCACAGGTCCAGCATCTGATCTGGAATCAGCCCGGATCCGGCTGACTGCAGTAAACCTCGGGATAAACAGAGAGACTAGCATTAGCGTAGATGCCATTCTTCTGATGATGTCACGAGTACATCAGGTGTTATGGGAAGTGTTCCCGGTTCCGGCTGACCTAGTTAATGCAGCCTAACAATCATTTCATTGAGAAAGTGTTTTATGTGTATGCCACAGTAAAGAGATGTGTGTTTAGTCTAGATTTAAACTGACAGAGTGTGTCTGCTTCCCCAACAATGCTAGGAAGAGTTCCAGAGTTTAGGAGCTAAACAGGAAAAGGATCGACCGCCTGCAGTTGATTTGGATATTCTCGGTATGATCAACTGGCCAGAGTTTAGAGAGCGCAGTAGACGTGATGGAGGATAATGTGATTTAGTGCTTTGTAAGTTTTAAAATGTATGTGATGTTTAATAGGCAGCCAGTGCAGTGTTGACAGAAGCGGCTGATATGGTCACACTTCCTGGTTCTAGTAAGAACTGGAGCTGCTGGTTTTGGACCAGCTGTAGTTTATTTATTAGGCGAGCAGGGCAACCACCCAGTAGAGCATTACAATAATCTACAGCTCATGAACGCATCGACTCACTGTTCAGCATTTGGCACTGAGAGCATGAGCCGTAATTTAGAGATATTTTTAAGATGGTAGAATGCAGTTTTACAGATGCTAGAAACGTGGCTTTCAAACGAAAGATTGATCTCAAAGAGCACACCCAGGTTCCTCACTGACCACGAGGACTTGACAGAGCAGCCATCAAGTGTTAGACAGTATTCTAGGGCACTACTTGTGGAGCTTTTTTGTCCAATAATTAAAAATTCTGTTTTTTTCTGAATTGAGTTGCAGGAAATTACCGGTCATCCAGTGTTTTATATCAGCTCTGCATTCCGTTAATCTTGTGAATTGGTAAGTTTCTTCAGGGTGTGAAGAAATATAGAGCTGAGTATCAACAACATAACAATGAAAACTAACGCCATGCTTCCTAATGATATCTCCCAGTGGTAGCATGTACAGGGTGAAGAGCAGCGGTCCTAGCACTGAGCCTTGTGGTACTCCATACTGAACTTGCGATCGGTGTGACATCTCTTCATTTACTGCTACAAACTTATAACGGTCGCATAGGTATGATTTAAACCATGATAAAGCAATTCCACTAATACCTACATAATTTTCGAGTCTATTCAAAAGAATGTTGTGGTCGATAGTATCGAATGCAGCGCTAAGATCGAGTAACACTAATAGAGAGATTCAGCCACGATCAGATGATAAGAGTAAATCATGTGTAACTCTGATGAGAGCAGTCTCAGTGCTATGATACGCTCTAAATCCTGACTGGAAATCCTCACAGATACCATTTCTTTCTAAAAAGGAGCATAATTGTGAAGACACTGCCTTTTCAAGTATTTTTGACTGAAAGGGTAGATTTGAGATTGGTCTATAATTGACTAATTCTGTAGGATCAAGTTGCGGTTTTTTAATAAGTGGTTTAATAATAGCCAACTTAAAAGTTTTCAGTACATATCCTAATGACAAAGATGAATTAATGATATTAAGAAGAGGATCTATGACCTCTGGTAGCATCTCTTTTAATAGCCTAGTCGGTACAGGGTCAAGCATACATGTTGCTGATTTTGATGATTTAGCGAGTTTAGTCAATTCTTCTTCTCCTATAGCAGTGAATGATTGTAATTTCTCCTCAGTGACACTACAATGCTCTGTCTGATGTGATACTGTAGTAGACGGCTGCATCGTTAAAATTTTCATCCTAATATTATCAATCTTACATGTGAAGAAGTTCATAAAGTCATTACTGCTGTGCTGTTTACAATCATCAGAAGTTGAAGCTTTATTTTTGGTTAATTTAGCCACTGTATCGAATAAATACCTTGGGTTGTGTTTGTTTTCTTCCAAGAGAGTTGAGAAATAAGCAGATCTAGCAGTTTTTACGGCCTTTCTGTATGCGATCATGCGCTCTTTCCACGAATCACAAAAGACCTCTAGTTTTGTTTTCTTCCAGCTGCGCTCCATTTTTCTGGCTGCTGTTTTAAGGGCCCGGGTGTGCTCGTTGTACCACGGCGTTGGACTATTTTCTTTAATCTTCTTTAAGCGCAGAAGAGCAACTGTGTCTAAAGTACTGGAAAAGAGAGAGTCAATAGTTTCTGTTGCAACATTGAGTTCTTCTATGCTATCTGGGATGCTGAGGAGATGATACTGATGAGGAAGATTATTTAAAAAGCAATCTTTAGTGGCGGCAGTGATTGTCCTGCCATTTTTGAAGCGAGGGGGCGGCTTTGCAGCCTTAGCTAAATTAAGTATACATGATACTAGGTAATGATCTGAGATGTCATCGCTCTGCTACTGAATTTCAATGGTATCAACATTTATTCCATGTGACAATATTAGGTCTAAAGTATGATTATGGCGATGAGTGGGTCCTGACACGTGTTGCCTAACTCCAGTAGAGTTTAGTGTGTCTTTAAATGCTAATCCCAATGCGTCTTTTTCGTTGTCTACATGGATATTAAAAATAACCAACAATTAGTACTTTATCTACGGCCAGTACTAACTCTGATAGAAAATCAGCAAATTCTTTGATAAAGTCTGTATTATGCCCTGGTGGCCTGTATACAGTAGCTAACACCAATGTTGAACAGGTTTTGTCATGTACACTACATAGCGTTACATAAAGCACCAAAACTTCGAAGGAATTATATTTGAAACTAGACTTCTGAGTAATACTGAAGATATTATTATAAATTACAGCAACCCCTCCCCCTTTACCTTTCAGACGCGGCTCATGTTTATAACAATAATCTTGGGGGGTGGACTCATTTAAAGTAATGTAGTCGTCAGGTTTTAGCCAGGTTTCTGTCAAACAGAGCACATCTAGATTATTATCTTTAATAATATCATTAACAATAAGCGCTTTTGGGGAAAGGGATCTAATATTCAGCAACCCAAGCTTTATCAATTGTTCATCTGTATTATATCTTTTGTTTATTTGTTGGACATCAATTCAATTTTTGCTGTTGAATAGTTTTGATGTTTTTTTGTATTTACTAATTCGGGGAACAGACACAGTCTCTATATGATAATATCTAGGTGAAAGAGTCTCTATGTGCTGGGATTTATCTGACTCCGGTGACGTGAGACAGCTAGCAGACGGTCGGTTTAGCCAGTTTGTCTGCTTCCTGACCTGGGCCCTAGTGAGTCAAGGTTTAGCTCTAAGACTATGTGCCAAATTACTAGAGAGAAGAGCAGAACCACCCCAGGAGGGATGGATGCCATCCTTCTTCAACAGGTCAGGTCTGCCCCAAAAACTTTTCCAATTGTCTATGAACCCTATGTTATTTTGCAGACACCACTTAGACAACCAGCCATTGAGTGATGATAGTCTGCTAACTATCTCATCACTCCTTCTAACGGGGAGCGGACCAGAACAATAAACAGCCTCTGACATCGTACTAGCGAGTTCACACACCTCTTTAATGTTAATTTTGGTGATCTCCACGACTGGCAAAGTCGAACATCATTAGTGCCGACGTGAATAATAATCTTAGAGAATTTGTGATTAGCTTTAGCCAGCACTTTTAAATTTGCTTTGATGTCAGGCGCTCTGGCTCCCGGTAAACAAGTGACTATGGTGGCCGATATCTTCACGTTCCGTGTAATAGAATCGCCAATGACTAGGGCACTTTCAACAGGACACTCAGTGGGTGCTTCACTGAGAGGGGAGAACCTGTTTGATGTTCTAACCGGAACGGAAGAGCGGTTCTTTGATCCGCGACTATGCCGTCTGATTGTCACCCAGTTGCCCTGCTGCCCTGCTGCGCGGCCCTGCAGCCGGAACCGAAGAATGTACAGAGTTCACTAAGCTATTCGCATCCAAATCAGTGTCTAAAGCTGTTACATCCTCACTACTCTCAGATAAAGTATGGATGCGTGTTTCTAATTCTGAAATCTTCTCCGTCAGCCTAACTATCTCCTTACATTTATCACATGTGAAGCCCTGTTCGCCAGCGGAGAAGCCTACATTAAACATGCGGCATGCGTTGCAAGAGACAATGACAGGAGAAGACATGACTTACCGTGTTTGTTGATTAATCCAACTTACCACAATCGTTTGCTGGACACTATTTACTAATCCAACTAATGAACTCAGAAAAAGGGAGACCCGGGTGCAGAGATGACAAGCTAACAGGCTAGCGAAATGCTAACGTGTGATGGTGATTTAGATTAAAAGCTAGCTATGTCAAATTTAACGTGATAGGCAATTTTTAAACAATGTATGGTGATGAGTAAGTTATATTTAGCAGTAGAACTAAGAGAAAATATCAAAATAGAGATTCAAACATAAGCAAGGCTGTACAGAGCTGCAGACAGGAGGCAGGAGCAATCGATAAGGAGCAAGGGTAACTTCAGTGATTTAGCATTAAGCTGTGTATTTAAACTGGGTCATTTATGCAGTAGAAATGTGAAATGATTTTTGAATTTGGTGCCTTCTAGACTGAGAAAAGATGCATTTTTGTCTCATGTGGATGAAAGACAACAACTCCCAGAATGCACTTGCTTCGCTGCGCTACGAGGCCACTCCGTACACAGTCGTTTTGATCTTCATAGTAATACAACCATTTCGTTCAGTTAGAGAATAAACACTACAATTAAAAACTGAACGTGTCTTTTCAATAAAGTGTGAGTGAGCCGAACGAGAGTCATGTGACAGACGCAGCAGAGTCAGATCTCACTCATCACGAGAGCAGAGCCGAGGGAACGTTAAGCGCCAGTCTGGCACATTTTCAGATTTGAAACACTCACTTTGCTCTGCAGCGCTCCGTTATGATGACTGTTCGTGCGGCCGTGCTCATTCTGTGCGTGAGATGTGGGCTATGGGTTGGTAACGTGGAACAGCTCCATCTAGTGGCTGTAGTCTCTAGCCTCCGGCCAAAAAATCCTCCGATGACGCAAAATGACAATATTTGCATCATCGGAGGAATTTTTCCAGAAACAAAATGCATAATTCTCTCGTCTCAGGGGGATATGAGGGGGGGAAATACCATCATTTGAATATTCTACCGGGTTTCTACTGATACAAAGCCTAATGCTAAATCACTGAAGTGACCCTTTAAATCACGTCTGTAGCTTCCCTAGCTGTCTGCTTTATTTCACTGTTGCAGTGAAAATATAATTGATTGGCTATTTTGAAACATTTAATAATTACTCTGTAGTTCTGTGAAAGATTCATTGTAAAAAGTTATGTTAAACATTTGTGCATCTGTGCTGTCTCTTGGATGCTGAGGCCATTACACTCATCTCCACTGAGCATTGCAGAAGCCGGATGTGTTATGCTCTTGGTGATGGAGAGTTTGTGATTGTTGCTTATGGGCTGGGGCCTTGAGTCTTGTTGCCCAGGGCACAGGAAATTGATAATCCGGCCCTGGCGTGATTGGTAGGTTTAGGGGTATGAGGGGTGTGAGTGTGAGCGTGAGTCTGAGTGTGAGTGTGTCTTTAAGAAGGCTGTTTGTGTCATGTGACTCCCTGCGGGGGGTTAGATTATGGGGTGTGGTCAGGTTTAAGGGAACGCCCCCTGTGTGGCAGGACAATATAAGCGTGTGTCAGACTAGAATCGTTTTCTTCTGTGTTCGACGAACGCCTGCCAGAGGACGAGGTATGAGCAGAGTCATTACATGTGTACTTGAGTCATGCGGGAAATGCTGTTATATCATATGTCATAAATCATAAGTGGGTGTTTTTGCATGCTGGTCAATAATACAGTTGAGGTTATTCTGATGTCTGGCATGTGTTGAATAAGCTCTCATCTGCTGGACTTTATGAGCTTCAGAACCGCACAATCTCTCTCATGCAGCCCTGTAAACACCAGGATCTGATTACCGTCTGAGGGCGTGAGAGGGGGGTTGTGGGTATTTTTGAGATCACTGGTATGCCGTCCACTGTATTTATGGAATAGAGACGTAGAGGGACATGTCAGAATTACAGTATAACCCAATCTGTGTACTGTTTACTCAACTAAAACTATTAAAAACATTAATATTCACTGAAATCAACTATAAATATTAGTTGAAAAAATAGAAATGTTGCCTTGGCAATAAACCGAAGTAGTTGAAGCATTAACTGTTAATAATAAATAAACACTAAAATAGTAATATTTAAAAAAGAAGCACATCACAGAATTTAACTAAAATGTACATGAAAGCTAAAAGTATATCACAATATTAATCAAAGTAAAATAACACTGCTCTAGTTTTTTTAATTTTGCAGCCAAAGCATGAAAGGCATTAATTATGATACAGATAAATATTATAATGCATTGCAGTGCTTTTAAATAATTCTGATGACTGAATTTTGGTTGAGTTATTGCAGAATTGCAGGAGTTTACCTGTGATATATCACAGTCCTCATGGGCTTCCTCCTCCAGACTCGAGCTGGTGTGTTTCTCCTCTTCTTCGTCTTCTGGCTCCTCCCCCCGCAGTGACATCAGCACATAGGGGAGGGGCTAGCCTCATCTCATTGGTTGCTTGTGTCTGTGCAGATGCCGGAGTTTGAGAAGAGCACGGTTCACATCAGAGACCCGGAGCGGGTGGAGCAGATCATCTGCAGTCTCATTAAAGGTGGAGCGTCCAAACTGCAGGTACAGGAGCACGTCATCATCACGGTTTGATAACGCTCGAGTCTGGGACACGTCTAATGACGTCTCTTCTGTTCTGCAGATCATCACAGATTTTGATATGACGTTAAGCAGGTTTGCTGTCAATGGAAAACGCTGCCCAACATGTCATAGTGAGTAAAAAAAACTTTTTTTTATTTTGGAACTGCAATGGCAGTCAACTGAAGATGAGTTAAAGGAACGGACCCAGAGCAGAACTAAAACACATGGACATGAGCCAATGAGAAGACAGAACTGATAACAAAATAAACAAGCGCAACAGAAGCAAACAAGGAAGCTAGCAGCAGACTAACTGAAAAAAAGACATTTGAAGACAATTTTAAGCAAAACCCCACATTAAAACATTGAGTTGTATAGAGCCAATGTCATATTTTGTTTGATTATAGCACCACCAAGTGGCACAATCCTACCATTTCTTTATGTGTCCTCGGAGTGAGCCCATACATGTGTCAATGTGTCAATTTTGGTGAAAATATCTCGTTTCGTTTTGGAGTTATAGATATTTATATGAAAAAACACGAAAAAATGACTGACACCTGACTTTGATTGGATGTTACACCCCCTTACTATCAATATTTTGACATGTGGGCATTAGCGTTTAGCTATCGACCTGTGTTTCCGAACTTCTGACGCTGGTTTCGTCTCGATCGGACTAGTGGTTTCGAAGATATCAGCTAACGTTTTATAAGCGTTAAATTACCACGCTGCACAAACCATACGCCAAAACCTGGCAAGTCTCGACTCTCGACTCGGTGGTGCTGTTTCGAAACTTCTCAGGCTCCTTCAGGGCATCGAGCTGATGACCCATACCGAGTTTCATAACAATCCGTTCATGTGTTCATAAAATACAGCATTTTTAGCACAATTCAAAATGGCCGATATGGTAAAATTGGATATCAGACGACTCGGCATGCCGTCCTGAATCTAACGAGACCACTTTTGATTTTTGGACAAACGTTTCAAAAGTTTTCGTCTCTCCGGACCAAACGCTGCATGTTGCCTCAGGTCATGCTTGTGATGACATGTACCAAGTTTGGTTTGAAATTGAATACGATAAAGCGTTGCGGAGATATAGCCTTAAGTGTGTTTTTGCAACCGCTACATAGAATTTGTTTTGAGTGTTTATCGAAAACGATTTGACGAATCAACTTAAATTCCATAACTTTTTGTCAGCACCGCCTGAAGATGATCTGGTTCAATTGTCGTGCAAATCGGTCGAACCGTCTAGGACGAGTTTGCAAAAGTAGGTTTTTTGGAAAATTCACAATGGCGGGAAAATTGATTTAAAGACTCCAAAATTGGTGTGGTTAATGTTGGGCCAGTCCTCTATCAGTGTGCCAAATTTCATAACTTTCCCGCAAATGGTTCTTTGGGCTGCCATAGACTTCAATGGCGGAGTAATAATAAGAAATCTAACGGTTTCAAGAGGAGCCATCGCACGTTCGGTGCTTGGCCCCTTATAAACCAATGAGAACATGAAGCAAAGGAAACACATGATCACATGACACAAAACAGGAAACATGGCTATGACACATCTCAAAATAAAAGACATGGAAACATGAAACGTGACTTTACAAGCAACAAAATATTCTGAGAGGATTAAAATACACGAGATTCTGAAATGAACTAAAGTGTATTGTTTTATTTTACAAGTATTACATCATAGAGTCAAGCAATTAATGTCAGTATTTGTCTTGGAAAAGAGTATCTCATTGAAATGATAAATTATGCTTATGAATGTAAAATCTCACATGAAATGGTAATAAAGTTGACATGAAAAGGGTCTATTTTCACCAAAAGCTATGCAGAAATTTGTGGATAAACCACTTCTTACAAATGTAGAAACAAGTCAGTCAAAAACACAAAACAATAAATACAATTCCAAACAAAAAAACAAATAAATGAGTGGATAATAGTTTAAAATGACTAATTTATGATAAAAAGTATCAATTGGGTAGAGTATTGTATACAATACTTTACAAGTTTATAATTGACTGGGTAATATCGTTCTGTGTTACTGAATTTATTATTCCAAATAACATTTTCTGTCAGAATAGGGTTATTTCGTGTCAAATCAACCAAATTTTGGTGGCCCCCGCTTCAAATATTAGATTTTTTTTTTTCTGAAGAAAGACAAGCATGTTCTATGCAATTGTATTCATAGAAAAATACAATACATGTCTAGTTTCAGCATGATTTGTTCTTCAGGTATTTCTCTTTAAAAGGAAAGAGCATCAGCTGTGTGCAAAGTCACCCACATTTGGCTTTTGACCACTGAAAATGTGTGTAATTTACTCATGAAGCCACATTGAGATCTCCATATCCCTGGGCTTGAACCATCGAGGGCCTTTAAAATGCAGATACCAGAAGACATGTTAGTTAAGAACCAGAATCTAAAAGGATATTCAGATATCTTTAGTACTCCTTGAGTTACACAAATGCAAACTTGAGGCAAAAACACACAAGAAGTGCTTTTTCCCCATGTTTGAGCGCTCACCGTTGGCATATAATGACACACAGATTGATAAAGTCAACTGATTTCACTAATAGAGCTACCAATCTCTGAGTGAAACCAAAATAAGGATGCTGCCATCTTTCTGAAGTCATGTTTACACCCCGCTAATTTGGTGAAAATTGTCATTTTGACCCCTCTACAAAATAGCAGAATCAATCCAAATGTTTAGCTGGGTCATTTGGTTGAGTTGACACGGAATGACCATTACATTTGATGACACTGATATATTAAAATCTCTATGTGTTGCTTTCACAGATATCATTGATAACTGCAAGTTGGTGACGGATGATTGTAGGAAGAAGGTATATAAGATCTTTGTTCTTCTATCACATGAGCGTTTAAAGTTTCTGAAAGTATATTTACATGTTAAAAATGTCTTTTTTTCCAGCTGTACCAGCTGAAGGACACGTATTACCCTATAGAGATAGACCCGCATCTGACCATGGAGGAGAAATATCCATTTATGGTGGAGTGGTGAGTGACCACACACACACACACACACACACACAGATACACACACTGCAGGACATGATGTTTCACATGGTCATCTGTCTCTAGTGTGTGATGTTCTCTCTCTCAGTGTCAGTGTTTCTGAACTCCTGAAACGCCTCCATCTTGAGTTTTCCTCCGGGAACCAACACGTCACAATATTCCTCATTATAATAATTCATAACCAGAATAAAGGGGCGGGGCCTAGTTGATTTGGGCATTTCCCAAACACCAATCACAACACACTTTTTAATTAAAAAACGTGTGGTTTTTCTCCTCAGGTATTTTAAGTCTCACACGTTATTGGTAGAACAGAGACTGGAGAAGGACAAACTCCCAGAGGTCGTGAGAGACTCGGACGTCTGTCTAAGGTACGAACACATCCTTTACATGCAGGTTTTTAAAAATATATAAATACAATGTAACAAATGTACTGTATGTACACAATAAGTGAATTGTATCTAATCATTCATTTAAATGTTACGTAGTAGACAATTAAATAGTACAGATACCCGATTAAAATATGACTCCAGTAAACGTATGAGAACTCATTTTCAGTTTATTTGAGTCAAAGTACTTGATATTAATGAAAGTATTAAGTATTAAAAGTAAAGTACTGATCGATGAACCATATATTTCTTCTAGCCAGCACTGGTCAGTACTAATAAAAAAGATTAATGCATACAATATATTAGAGCAAAAGAGCAAACATTTGATCTTATTATACACTATCAAACATTCAACTTTAGTATGCTAAATAACCATTTAAATGTGCAGACAAGTGAAATAATAAACCACATATTATTTTGGAAAAACTGTGTTTATATCATGTGAAACTGCTACAGAAGATGCGTGTGCAATCGTTTGTGTTATATTAGCTCATATCACCGTACAGACGCAGCGTTCACTCTTTTACAGCAGATTTACTTCACAGATAACTGACAGACATGACCTAAATATGATGACCATAATCAATTCTAACATTCATCATCGACTTACTTTTCGCACCATCATTTTCACACACATTCAAGCTCAGACGGATCATTGAATCAGTGAGTCGTTGACTCTGCTGCGATTGATGCCCAAATGAATCGTTCCGTGTGATTCATGAACTGATCCAGCAGAACCGCTCTGAAGTCTGAGAGGAGGTGAAGATTCAGTTCCAAATAACCAAGAACAATATATCATGCAGAGGAGGGAAAAGTACGATATTAGGGATGCACCAATATGAACATTTTGGTCAATAACGATAACCGATAATTCTTTATATTTGAATCCTAATTTTTATATAATTTTGAGAGAGTGATTACAAAAACTGAAGTCTCACCATTAAAAGCCACATCACAAGCCCACAATCATAATGATTGGCCGATTACCGATAATTCTTCATATTTGAAAGCCGATAACCGATATATTTGCAGATAAATCTAAATCTATATTTCTATATAATTTTGAGAGACTGATTACAAAAACAAAAGTCTCACCATTAAAAGCCACGTCACAAGTCCACAATTATAATGATTGGCCGATTACAGATAATTCTTTATACTTGAAGGCCGATAACCGATATATTGACTGATGTATCAAAATCTAAATTTTAATATAATTTTGAGAGACTGATTACAAAAACAGAAGTCTCACCATTAAAAGCCACGTCTCAAACACACAATTATAATGATTGGCCGATACAGATAACCGATGGTTCTTCATACTTGAAAGCCGATAACCGATATATTGGCAGATAAATCTAAATCTGTTTTTTGATATAATTTTTGAGAGTCTGATTGTGAATTGAATAGATTACAAAAACAGAAGTCTCACCTTTAAAAGTCACGTCACAAGCCCACAATTATAATGTTTGGCCGATTACAGATAATTCTTTATACTTGAAGGCCGATAACCGATATATTTACTGATGTATCAAAATCTAAATTTTAATATAATTTTGAGAGACTAATTACAAAAACAGAAGTCTCACCATTAAAAGCCACGTCTCAAACACACAATTATAATGATAACCGATAGTTCTTCATACTTGAAAGCCGATAACCGATATATTGGCAGATAAAAGTTATATCAAAATACAGATTTAGATTTGAGAGCCTGATTGTGAATTGAATATATTACAAAAGCAGAAGTCTCACCTTTAAAAGCCACGTCACATGCCCACAATCATAATGATTGGCCGATTACAGATAATTCTTCATATTTGAAAGCCGATAACCGATATATTGGCCGATAAATCTAAATCTGTATTTCTATATAATTTTGAGAGCCTGATTGTGAATTGAATAGATTACAAAAGCAGAAGTCTCACCTTTAAAAGCCACGTCACATGCCCACAATCATAATGATTGGCCGATTACAGATAATTCTTCATATTTGAAAGCCGATAACCGGAATATATTGGCCGATAAATCTAAATCTATATTTCTATATAATTTTGAGAGCCTGATTACAAAAACAAAAGTCTCACCATTAAAAGCCACATCACAAGCACACAATTATAATGTTTGGGTTACAGGATTATGGATAATTCGTTATATTTTAAAGCCGATAACTGATATATTTAAATCTAAATCCAATTTTTTATATACTTTTGAGAGACTGATTACAAAAACAGAAGTCTCACCATTAAAAGCCACGTCTCAAGCACACAATGATGTTCTCGTTGTAATTTAATGTAGCCGATATGACAGACTTGTGCTGCACATGTTGCTCTTTCTTTTTGAACTGATTCCAATCATATTTCAAACAATTCAAAACCATCATGATGAACAGTGCGCATCTGAAGTGTCTCAGCTGAAGGAAATAATACATGATTTATCAGCTCCGTTATGGTGGCCGATATATCGTGCATCCCTATACGATATCATGTTTTGGAAGGGCGTAAAAGACTCAGTCGCAGTAAGGAGGCAGAACTCCTGTGTTCCTGTCCAGCTCTGTCTCAGATGTTGATCGTGTGTTTGACAGGGACGGGTACGAGCAGTTCTTCGACCGGCTGTACCAGCACAGCGTCCCTGTCTTCATCTTCTCCGCGGGTCTGGGAGACGTGCTGGAGGAAATCATCCGACAGGCCGGCGTCTACCACACCAACGTCAAAGTCGTGTCCAACTTCATGGACTTTGATGATAACGTGAGTCTCAGGGCCCATTATCCTCACGTGCACGGCAAGCCGTTGATATGAATTCAATGTTCACTAGTTAGAATATGAATTATTGATATCTGTAGCTGTATTTTCACTAGTGAAACGTAACGGTGCCATTCAAATTCAGTTTGTTAATATCAAGAATTGATTTCTTACTAGTTGAAATTCCACTTTCACATCAGAAATGCAATTCTCACTAGTAAAAATCATACATTTTGATACTTTTGTTACCAATGTTCATTTCTGATATCTTCAATCTGATCGTTTCTGCAGATCTTAAAAAGGTCTTGAATCCACATCATGGCATTAAATTAGGGCCCTATGATGTCCACAATGTGGGAAACATGCACGTAAACGCAGAATCCATTCATAAACATGGAATTTACTGTATAATGCAGAATTGTCAACTTTTGGATGAATAAATCAAAAGTCAGTCACTTAAAGGGACAGTTCACCCAATAATGAACATCCTGTCATCATTTACTCGCCATCCTAAAATGGAAAACACAGAATTTGGTCGAAATAAAACAGAATTTGAGAAAAAATTTCATAAACTTGTAAGAAATTGCTGTTAAATTTCTGATTTAGATTAACGTTTTTTGACTAATATTTAATTTAACCATTAAAATGGACTAAAACTATAAAAAAAAAAAGATTTCATAGGCCCTAAATTAAATTGCATGCACTGCAAAAATAATACGCTGACACTTTACAATAGTGTTTCATTAGTTAACATAAGTTAATGTATTAACTAACATGAACTAACCATGAGCAGTTCCTTTGATACTGTATTTATTCATCTTTGTTAATGTTAGTTAATATAAATCCAGCTGTTCATAATTTGTTCATGTTAGTTCGCAGTGCATTAACTAATGCTAACAAGATTTTAATAATGCATTAGTAAATGTTGAAATGAACATTATCAAAGATAAATAAATGCTTTAAAAGTGCAGTTCATTATTAGTTTGTTAACTAATTAACCTTATTTTAAAGTGTTACCAAAAATAATAATAAATAAATTACATTTTCCTCAGCAAAATTAAATGAGTTTATGCTTAAAACAAGAACCAGTATCTGTCAATTCAGTTGAATTAAGTTCATTTGTGTGAACCCATTGGCAGATATTTGTTTTTGTTTTAATCATAAAATCACTTTCACAAGATCATAACTGAAATTACTCCTAATTAGTGATAACAGAAATGCATGTTCAGATATCAGAAATACCAACATGTTGAAATTAATTCAACTAAAATTAATTAAATCTCTTTTCTTGATATTCTTTTTTAAAATTCTTGCAATCAGGAATTTATATTTTTACTAATAACAAAGTAATGATGGAATTATTTACTAGTGAGAATTGAAACTGTAAGAAATCAAGTCTTGATATCAACAACTGAATTTGAATGGCAGCCGATGGTGGTTGAAACACAGCTGCAGATGCAAGAATGAGTTTAAGTAGTGAGTTTAATGTCATGTCCTGCGAACGCTTGCCGTACTGGTGTGATCATCTGGTGATGGGGTCTTCTGTGCTGTCTCACAGGGCGTTCTGAAGGGCTTTAAAGGAGAGCTGATCCATGTTTACAACAAGCATGACGGAGCTCTGAGGAACACGGAGTATTTCAAACAGCTGAAGGAGAACGGGAACATCATCCTGCTGGGAGACTCGCTCGGCGACCTCAACATGGCAGACGGCGTGCCCAACGTGGAGAACATCCTCAAGATTGGCTTTCTCAATGACAAGGTGCGCACGACTTCCTTAGGGCTGAGGTTTGTGTAGTCGATGTCTTGATCCATAAGGATTGTGTTGTGTTCCTCAGGTGGAGGAGCGGCTGGAGAAGTTCATGGACTCTTACGATATCGTCCTGGTGCGGGATGAAACGCTTGAAGTGCCTAATTCCATACTCCAGAAGATCTTGTGATTGAGGAAAAGACTCAGGGATAATAAAGAGTCACACACACACACACGTCCTTTTTAAAGTTCTGTCCTCTCACCATAATGAACTCTTTTAATGAACGCATACATCTGGGGTCTCGACATGAACATGCATCAAGTTATTGTTTGTAGTATTTTTGATATGGAAATATGTGTTTGCAATAAGAGTTGGGACTGTGAGCGGCACAGCGTATCACACTCATGATGCACTTTTGGAGTCTGTTACAGTCTCATGGGACTGTGTATCCTATCATGCACAGATCTAACTAAAGCAATGCTCCCAAAGCCGTGATGTTTAATGTGTTGTGTGTGAGAATGTTTTAGCATAAATAAGTGTTCAAGTTTGCACAGCCTCCTGATCACCTGTGAGGTCGGCAATAAAGGTGTTTTCTCCTGAGTGTTTGATTCTGTGTGATGATAACTGAACGAGGAATTTTAACTGTTTGGCTTTCAAGATTTTGCGATAGGTTCCCTGAAAATGCTTGATTTCTTTTCCTTAGGTCATTCAGAATTATAAAACAATCAAAGTCACCCTGAAATAAAAATGGACTATTCTTGGGGTTTTTTTATATTGCAGTGTTTGTTGTAAGTGATTTATCGCTGCACATCATTATTGTGTTAATAATCTTGAGTCAGAATATCTTCTTCTCTTCTCTGATGACGAGGGCGGGGCAACCTGTCACTCACATGAGATCCACCAATAGCAAACCACAACCATCCAATCAATTCCCCACAGACACACTCAAGCCCCGCCCTACATTTGTTCTTGTTTGTGAAGCATTGCAGCCTCCTTGTTAGAGCATCTGACTCTCCGAACCCGGGTTCGAGTCCTGCTTGGAGCAGGTGGTTTGAACAGGAGGGGTTAAATTAGATTAGGGTTTGGGCTAGAATAAATTGACGTATCAATCTTGCGTATAGTCAGCAGAATGTATATTGAGGAGCCTCAAAAAAAGGTTGGCAGATATTAAGCAGATTCAGGGCCCTATTGTACTGATCATGGTCTGGAGTCGCGTCTGAATCCACTTTTACTAGTTTAACGACAGTAAGACAAAACAGTTGGCGCTCCGGCTCATGGTCCAAAGGGTCGTCCTCGTATCTTAATGAGTCATGGGTTTGTTTTGGGCGTAACTTGCAATAAACCAATCCGAGTCTCATCTCCCTTTCCCTTTAAAAGCCAGTTGTGCTGCACCATGAGAGGATTCACTATTGACATGAGGAGAGACTGAACGCTTCTCCAGAGAGGAATCCTTTTATTTAAATTTTTAAACGTGCCCTTTATATAACACAAAAAATACTCCAGTGGTTTTCAGTTCCTCCAATAGCAGCGCTCCAGCAATGCTCCTGATCACACCTGGTGTTCAGACCAGACGCCCGTGGGTGAACAGATGAGCAGTGCATTTGAGATTTCAACACTAGGAGCTGGACGTGAACAGGAGACCTGCGTCCGGCTGACACTAGCAGAACACACTCACATCACGCCTGGCGTCTCACTGAGCCGAGTGTGTGTGATTGGGCCCTAATACTTTAATGACTGCTTATAGTTAGTAGAATGTCTATATAGTTAGTAAAGTTGATCGACTAGCGAAATAAAGTGTTGCCATTAAATTCTTACAGACTGACTTTTAAATAAGCCTTTAGGCATTATTTATTCATGTCTTGGTTAAACTCAATTACCCTTACGAAAATAAACCATGGTTTTACTACAAATAAAACCAAAAAACCATGGTTATTGTAGTAAAACCATGGTAACCGCAAATTAACCATGGTTTTGCTTCTCTAACCACAGTTTAACCATGGTATTTGTGGTAAAACTGTAGTTATATAAATGGTATTCAAGTAGCCAAAAAACCATGGTTACTACATTTTTAATACAATAAAACCATGGTTAATTTCCATAAGGGTAGCTTATTTAAAGTCAGTCTGTAAGAATTTAATGGTTACACTTTATTTCGATAGTACAACATTTACACTATTGTAATTTTACACATTAAGTTCAACTTTTGAGTGGATCTCGGAGCAGCAAAAACACCCGTGGCTTTCGGTCAGATCATTCACAGCAGCAAAAGGTTTAATAATGGGGTCGCCTAATCCATTTTACACCCCCACAAAGGGTTATTTCCTCCAAATGTACATTTATGAATACTAAATTTAGCTCAAAGGAGTAGCAGATTAATTGATTAATATTCTGTTCTGCCAGTAGTGGCCACTCGTGCAACGTAAACAAACGTTAGCACTAGCAGTCGAAGGAAAGTAACTGTTAGTATGAAGTGAGCATGCGATTCATTCACTTAAAAGATTCATTTTAAGACGCTGATTCGTTCATCTAACATCAGAAAGTGGAGAAATAAGGGGAGAGATATCCTGCCGATGAGTGTGAGAATGTTTTTACGGGTTGGCTAAATGTTGTTAGCTAGCCAGGTTAGCTGCTCTAACTGTTCACTGTTTGTGCAGCTTGTTTTGTTAACCCTTTCCAGACTGCATTGTAAAACGATTTATCGAGTCTAACCTATAAATGAGCTTGCTAGATTAGATTTATATGCATAACATATTCAATCATATGTTGTTATACAGTGGGGAAAACGCATTTTAGGTTAATTTTATAGTTATTTCCTGTTACTGACTGAATTTTCTTGTCTATTCAGCACATCACAATTAAGCAGAGAGGGCAAGAGCCTCGGCCTCGACGCTGCCATGCAGATGCTTCTTTATTCACTTGCCCCTTCTGCTCCTCTGACGTCTGTAAGCCAAGACAGTACCATCAGATAATGGCCCATATAGCTGGGCATAAACTGAGGGCGGTAGAATATGGAGGTGAGTGAGTGAGCACACTGTTTCTTTGGAAACACTTTAATACTAATGCTGTAATAGTTATGAACTAAAAATACTTTTATAGCATTCATAACTCGTGGTTAATGTTGTGCTAATACAAATGTGCTCTGTTTTAGATCATGTTATTTACAGCTGTAACATTTGCTGTGGCAAAACGGCCAGACATTTTCACTGCTGCCAGTGTCCCAAGACTTACATCAATAAAGCTGCCCTAAAAAAGCATCTTTGCAACAGTCATCCCATGGTGTGCACTTTAAAACCACAACCAGTAAATGACCCACTAAAAGATCCTCCTTCCCAACAACCAACATCTCAACCACAACAAGATCCTCCATCTCAACCACAACAAGATCCTCCATCTCAACCACAACAAGATCCTCCTTCCCAACAACCAACATCTCAACCCCAACAAGATCCTCCATCTCAACCCCAACAAGATCCTCCATCTCAACCCCAACAAGATCCTCCATCTCAACCACAACAAGATCCTCCTTCCAAACAACCAACATCTCAACCCCAACAAGATCCTCCTTCCAAACAACCAACATCTCAACCCCAACAAGATCCTCCTTCCAAACAACCAACATCTCAACCCCAACAAGATCCTCCTTCCAAACAACCAACATCTCAACCCCAACAAGATCCTCCTTCCAAACAACCAACATCTCAACCCCAACAAGATCCTCCATCTCAACCCCAACAAGATCCTCCATCTCAACCCCAACAAGATCCTCCTTCCAAACAACCAACATCTCAACCCCAACAAGATCCTCCTTCCAAACAACCAACATCTCAACCCCAACAAGATCCTCCATCTCAACCCCAACAAGATCCTCCTTCCAAACAACCAACATCTCAACCCCAACAAGATCCTCCATCTCAACCACAACAAGATCCTCCTTCCAAACAACCAGCATCTCATCCACTTCAATTAGCAGCTCCTCCAGCGATTAAAAGAAGGCAGATTTCTGTGCAGGGCCGTCTTAGGGTGAGTATGAAAATCAAAAAATTAGAAACACTTTGAGAAGACGCATCGTAAAGCTATGCAACATGTCATTTACAAACACAGTGTTGTAATAGAATAGGATGTACAGTGATGTGCACAAAAGTGTGCCAATAGGTAAAATCCTTTCCTTTTGCCGTTCATTGTAATAATCCAGTGAGATTCTGAGTCTGACAGCATATTCTATGGTCCACTCAAGCCGCGTTTCCATTACCCTTATAAATGCGCAAAATTGAAAATACGCCCAATGGAAACAAGATGTCAATTTAACAACAACTTTTTTTGCGATTTATATAGGAGTTTTCACGCTCACATGAGCTGGTTTTTCAGGCAATTTGAAAAAGGAATATTTCACGAAACTGCAATGACATTTCGCACCTGGGTAAAAGTCACATGATCATTCTTTAAAGATGGCGCGGTATGTTTGGAGAAGACGAGACAGTTATTTTATTAAACTCATAATAGACAAAAGAATTACAGGAATATTGGATTCTAAACAAAGAAATGCCACAATTTCGCAAGACATTGAAGCTGATATGAAGGAGAAACACACACACACACACACACACACACATATGCCATCAATGCTTGGATAGCACGCCTACGTCTCCTTTGATTAAAAATAATGGCTAGTTCAGTGACTGGGATATATGTAAACCTACCAACATCCATGATTTTTGGAATGATTTTTCACGAGAGGATGGAAACGCCGTCATTTCACAATAGTTTTTAATCGACATTTAGAAAATATCGCCAAGGTTTTGCGTAAATCTGTAATGGAAACACGGCTACAGAGATCTGTTCTCACCCTCATTAGCGGTGTTTCCATCCAAAGTGTCAAATTTAACTTATGCAAAAATGGGAATATTTCATAAAACATTCGCAAATAAAGCAGCGTTTCCATCCAGTGAGGCGAAGAGAACAAAATGGGGTGGAAATATAGCTGTTGAGTCCGTCTGGGATTGCCTGAAGAGACGGAACTAAGTGAGAAATCCGGGATGCTTGGAGAAAACTACCTGTGAAGCTGCAGTATTGTAAAAAAAAAAAAAAAAATTAAGCAGGATGTTTTCAAAAAGTCTTTAGCCGTGGACCGGTATAGCTTGCTTAACCCTTTCCAGACGGCACATTGTAATTGCCTTTTATATGCACCACATAATGTAGCTTAAGTCAATTGGTTCATGTATTTGCTTTTTTATGTTTTTGTAATGTGAATAAATGTTGTTATACAGTAGGGAAAAGACATTTTAGGCTAAAGTTTATAGTTAATTTCCATAACTGACATGAATTTTCTTGTCTATTCAGCACATCACAATTAAGCAGAGAGGGCAAGAGCCTCGGCCTCGACGCTGCCATGCAGATGCTTCTTTATTCACTTGCCCCTTCTGCTCTCCTGACGTCTGTAAGCCAAGACAGTACCATCAGATAATGGCCCATATAGCTGGGCATAAACTGAGGGCGGTAGAATATGGAGGTGAGTGAGTGAGCACACTGTTTCTTTGAGAGCACTTTAATACTAATGCTGTAATAGTTAACGTACACTATATGGACAGAAGAATTGGGACACAGCTCTTAATTATTAAATTCATGCCTTGCATCTACAAACGTGTGTCGTTCTGAAGAGCTCAGAGTGAACTCAAGCGTGGTCCTGTGATCGGATGGAGTCTGAGATATTCCACAGTCAACTGTAAGTGTTATTATGGGAAAGCGTTTAGGAACAGCAGAAACTCAGACATGAAGCGGAAGATCACGTGAAGTCACAGAGCATACCGGTCACGAGCGTGAGGCTCATGGTGTGTTAAAGACACCAACGCTCTGCTGATTAAACAGATGGAGAGTTACACACTTCCACCGGCATTAATATCAGCACTAAACTGTGCGGCGGGAGCTCCGTGGAGTGGGTTTCCATGGCCGAGCTCCGGCATGAAGGCTCACATCAGCAGCACAATGGCAGGCGTGGGATGGAGTGTGTAAAGCACGCCGCCACTGGACTCTGGAGCAGTGGAATCCTGTTCTGTGGAGCGACGATCACACTCCTCTGATTGGCCGTCTGATGGGAGAGTCTGGGTGTGGCGGATGCCAGGAGAACGTCTCCTGCATGACTGTAAAGATTGCTGGAGGAGGGAGAATGGCATGGAGCTGCTTCTCAGAGGTTGGGCGTCTTACTTCCAGTGAAGGGAAATCTTAATGCTTCAGCCTATCAGCACATTTAGACAATGCTGTGCTTCCAACTCTTCCAGCATGACTGTGTCCTGGTACACAAAGAAGGTCCATAAAGACATGGTCGATGAGTTCGGTGTGAAAGAGCCCTGACCTCAACCACGTCCAACACCTATGGGATGAACTGGAACAGAGATCGAGAGCCACACCTTTTCGTCCAGCATCAGTGCCTGACCTCACTAATGCTCTAATGGATGAATGCACAACAATCACAGAGATCTTGTGGAAAGCCTTCCCAGAAGAGTGGAAGCTGTTAAAGCTGCAAAGGGGACCAATTCCATACTAATGTCTTTGTATTCAGAATGTGATATCATTACAGTCCCTGTTGGTGTAATGGTTGGGTGTCCCAATACTTTTGTCCATATATGAACTAACAGTGAAAAATACTTTTATATCATTCATAACTCGTGGTTAATGTTGTGCTAATACAAATGTGCTCTGTTTTAGATCATGTTATTTACAGCTGTAACATTTGCTGTGGCAAAACGGCAAGACATTTTCACTGCTGCCAGTGTCCCAAGACTTACATCAATAAAGCTGCCCTAAAAAAGCATCTTTGCAACAGTCACTCCATAGCTTGCACTTTAAAGCCACAAACAGTAAATGACCCACTAAAAGATCCTCCTTACCAACAACCAACATCTCAACCACAACAATATCCTCCATCTCAACCACAACAAGATCCTCCTTCCCAACAACCAACATCTCAACAACAACAAGATCCTCCTTCCAAACAACCAACATCTCAACCCCAACAAGATCCTCCATCTCAACCACAACAAGATCCTCCTTCCGAACAACCAACATCTCAACAACAACAAGATCCTCCTTCCAAACAACCAACATCTCAACCACAACAAGATCCTCCTTCCAAACAACCAACATCTCAACCACAACAAGATCCTCCATCTCAACCACAACAAGATGCTCCATCTCAACCACAACAAGATGCTCCATATCAACCACAACAAGATGCTCCATCTCAACCACAACAAGAACCTCCTTTGCAGCCAAAAAAGCAGTCATGGATCATCCAGGTAATGTCTCACAGTATTAAGAATCAAGGGTATGTAAACTTTTGAACGGGTTCACTTTTGTAAATTCAGCCTTTTTTTTGTCTTGTGGACTATATGTAAACCATCTATTATGTAAAATATCTTATTCAGGAAAAAAATAACATGCTTTCTGTATGATCCCTCTTATTTTGTTAAAATAATTAACATTTTGCAGATTCTGCAAGGTGTATTTAAACTTTTGACTGTACACATTTGTCCCTTTAGCCGTTGAACGGTATAGCTTTTTAACCCTTTCCAGACGGCACATTTTAATTGGCTTTATGCACAGCTGCATTACTTCCTGAACTTCAGCCAGCTCCTTTGTTTCCTGTCTACCATTATTGGACAAACTGATTAATCCAGGTGTGCCTGACCTCTGTAGTCACAACAACAATAATCAGACACACCTGGATTAATCAGTTTGTCCAATAATGGCAGACAGGAAACAAAGGAGCTGGCTGAAGTTCAGGAAGTAATGCAGCTGTGCATAAAGCCAATTGCCTTTGAAGTTACCATGAAATCAAAATGGACAATTCTTGTTTTTTTTATATTGCGGTTTATTATAAATGAATTATCGGTTCACATCATTAATGTTTTAAGTCCATGTTCCTGGGGGATATTCCAGAAAGTAGGTTGTGTGACATACCCGGGTATGTTCAAGAGTAAGTAAGCGGATAACCTCAACTTTCGGTTCCAAAAACGGAGGTAACTTTCAGGGTATACAAGTAGCCATAGCAACTCACTCTCTGAACATAACCTGCTCCCAAGCAGCTCATGATCCAGGGTTAGTTTGCTTAAGAGGTAATCGGATATTTTTTATATAATTAATATACATTGAACTAAATTATAAACACACTTTTGTTTTTGCCCCCATTTTTCATGAGCTGAACTGAAAGATCTGAGACTTTTTCTATGTACACAAAGGCCTATTTCTCTCAAATATTGTTCACAAATCTGTCTAAATCTGTGTTAGTGAGCACTTCTCCTTTGCCGAGATAATCCATCCACCTCACAGGTGTGGCATATCAAGATGCTGATTAGACAACATGATTATTGCACAGGTGTGCCTTAGGCTGGCAATAAAAGGCCACTCTAAAGTGTGCAGTTTTATCACATAGCTCAATGCCACAGGTGTTACAAGTTTTGAGGGACCGTGCTATTGGCATGCTGACTGCAGGAATGTCCACCAGAGCTGTTGACAGTGAACTGAATGTTCATTTCTCTACCATAAGCCGTCTCCAAAGGCATCATCATCATCATCATCTTCCGCTTATCCGGGGCCGGGTCGCGGGGGCAACAGCCTAAGCAGAGACGCCCAGACTTCCCTCTCCCTAGCCACTTCCTCCAGCACCTCCGGGGGAACCACGAGGCGTTCCCAGGCCAGCCGGGAGACATAATCCCTCCAGCGTGTCCTAGGTCTTCCCCGGGGCCTCCTCCCGATGGGACGTGCCCGGAACCCCTCCCTGGGAAGGTGTCCAGGAGGCATCCGAAATAGATGCCCGAGCCACCTCAGCTGGCTCCTCTCTATGTGGAGGAGCAACGGCTCTACTCTGAGCTCCTCCCGAGTGACCGGGCTTCTCACCCTATCTCTAAGGGAGCGCCCAGCCACCCTACGGAGAAAGCTCATTTCGGCCGCCTGTATCCGGGATCTTGTCCTTTCGGTCATGACCCACAGCTCATGACCATAGGTGAGAGTAAGAACGTAGATCGACCTGTAAATCGAAAGCTTTGCCTTACAGCTCAGCTCCTTCTTTACCACAACAGACCGGTACATCGACCGCATTACTGCAGAAGCTGCACCGATCCGTCTGTTGATCTCCCGTTCCATCCTTCCCTCACTCGTGAACAAGATTCCAAGATACCTGAACTCCTCCACTTGAGGCAGGAACTCTCCACCAACCTGAAGTGGGCAATCCACCCTTTTCCGACTGAGAACCATGGCCTCGGACGTGGAGGTGCTGATTCTCATCCGTCCCAGTGCATGCTGACCGTCCCAGTGCATGCTGAAGGTCCTGGTCTGAGGAGGCCAGCACGACAACATCATCCGCAAAAAGCAGCAACGAAATCACATGGTCACCAAACCGGACACTCTCTGGCCCTTGGCTGCGCCTAGAAATTCTGTCCATAAAAATTATGAACCGGACCGGTGACAAAGGGCAGCCCTGCCAGAGTCCAACATGCACCGGGAACAGGTCTGACTTACTGCCGGCAATGCGAACCAAGCTCCTGCTCCGGTCGTACAGGGACCGAACAGCCCTAAGCAGGGGGCTGCCAACCCCATACTCCCAGAGCACCCTCCACAGGATGCCACGGGGAACACAGTCGAATGCCTTCTCCAAATCCACAAAACACATGTGGACTGGTTGGGCAAACTCCCATGAACCCTCCAGCACCCTGGAGATGGTATAAAGCTGGTCCAGTGTTCCACTACTGGGACGAAAACCACACTGTTACTTCTGAATCCGAGGTTCCACTATTGGCCGAATTCTCCTCTACAGTACCCTGGCATAGACTTTCCCGGGGAGGCTGAGAAGTGTGATTTTTTTTTTTCTTTTTTTTTTCCCCTCTCTGGTCCCCCTTCTTGAAAAGAGGGACCACCACCCCGGTCTGCCAGTCCAGATGTACTGTCCCCAACTGCCATGCGATGTTGCAGAAGCGTGTCAGCCAAGACAGCCCCACCACATCCAGAGACTTGAGGTACTCAGGGCGGATCTCATCCACCCCCTTGCCACAGAGGAGCTTTTTAACTACCTCAATGACTTCAGCGCGGGTGATGGACGAGTCCACCTCCGAGCCCTCAGCCACTGCTTCCTCAATGGAAGACATGTCAGTGGGATTGAGGAGATCCTCAAAGTATTCCTTCCACCGCCCGACAATATCCCCAGTTGAGGTCAACAGCTGCCCATCTCCACTGTAAACAGTGTTGGTAGGGCACTGCTTCCCCCTCCTGAGGCATCGAACGGTTTGCCAGAATCTCTTCGAGGCCAACCGATAGTCTTTCTCCATGGCCTCACCAAACTCCTCCCAGGCCCGATTTTTTTTTTTTGCCTCCACGACTACCCGGGCTGCAGTCTGCTTGGCCTGCCGGTACCTGTCAGCTGCCTCTGGAGTCCCACAAGCCAGCCAGGCCCGATAGGACTCCTTCTTCAGCTTGACGGCATCCCTTACTTCCGGTGTCCACAACCGGGTTCGGGGATTGCCGCCTCGACAGGCACCGGAGACCTTATGGCCACAGCTCCGAGCGGCATCGACAATGGAGGTGGAGAACATGGTCCACTCGGACTCAATATTTCCAGACTCCCTCGGGATCCGGTCAAAGCTCCGCCGGAGGTGGGAGTTGAAGATCTCTCTGACGGGGCTCAGCCAAACGTTCCCAACTGACCCTCACAGTACGTTTGGGTCTGCTGAGTCTGTCCAGCTTCCTCCCCCTCCATCGGATCCAACTCACCACCAGGTGGTGATCAGTTGACAGCTCCGCCCCTCTCTTCACCCGAGTGTCCAAGACATACAGCTAAAGGTCAGATGAGACGACCACAAAGTCGATCATCGACCTCCGGCCTAGGGTGTCCTGGTGCCACGTGCACTGATTGACACCCTTATGCTTGAACATGGTGTTCGTTATGGACAAGCCGTGGCTAGCACATTAATCCAATAACAGAACACTGCTCAGGTTCAGATCAGGGGGACCGTTCCTCCCAATCCTTCCGCCCCTCCAGGTGTCACTGTCACTGCCCGCGTGGGCGTTGAAGTCCCCCAGTAGAACAATGGAGTCTCCAGTCTGAGCATTTTCCAGCACCCCTCCCAGAGACCCCAAGAGGGCCGGGTTCTCCGCACTTCTGTTCGGCCCGTAGGCACACACGACAGTGAGAGACCTATCCCTGACTCGAAGGCGCAGGGAAGCGACCCTCGCGTTCACCGGGGTGAACTCCAACACATGGCGGCTGAGCTGGGGGGCTATAATCAAACCCACTCCAGCCCTCCGCCTCTCACCATGGGCAACTCCAGAGTGGTAGAGAGTCCAGCCTCTCTCAAGAAGTGTGGTTTCAGAGCCCAAGCTGTGCATGGAGGTGAGCCCGACCTCTAGTCGGTACCTCTCGACCTCCCACACAAGCTCCTTCCCCGCCAACGAGGTGACATTCCACGTCCCTAAAGCCAGATTCCGTGTCCAGAGATCGGGTCGTCGGGGGCCTCGCCTTCGACTGTCGCCCGATCCACTATGCACCGGCCCCTTACAATTCCTCCTGCAGGTGGTGAGCCCACAGGAGGGCTGCCCCACGTCACTCCTTCGGGCTGAGCCCGGCCGGGCCCAATGGGGGGAGGCCCGGCCACCAGACACTCGCACACTCCAGCCCGAGGTGCCCTAATGACTACCGCCCTGTAGCACTCACACCCATCATTATGAAGTGCTTTGAGCGGCTGGTCCTGGAACACCTAAAAGACTCTATACCATCCACATTGGACTCACACCAGTTTGCCTATCGCAGCAATAGGAGCACAGAGGATGCAGTTTCCATGGCACTGCACTCTGTGCTCACCCATCTGGACAGTAAAAACACCTATGCACGCATGCTGTTTGTTGACTTCAGCTCAGCATTCAACACTGTCATCCCATCCAAGTTAATTGCCAAACTTGGAGACCTGGGCATCAACACTTCAATGTGTAACTGGATTTTGGACTTCCTAACTGACAGACCACAGAATGTTCGATCAGGATCCACCTGCTCCACGTCCATCACACTCAACACTGGTGTACCACAGGGCTGTGTGCTAAGTCCGTTTCTCTACTCCCTCTTCACCTCCGACTGCAAGCCTGTGTATGGAACTAATTCCATCGTCAAGTTTGCGGACGACACTACGGTGATTGGTCTCATCAGCAACAACGATGAGACTGCCTACAGGGAGGAGATCCAGCACCTGGCCACATGGTGCACTGATAATAACCTGCTCCTCAACACCACCAAAACGAAGGAGCTCATCGTGGACTTCAGGAAGGAGTCAAGAGGCACACACGACACCATCCACATCAATGGAATGGCTGTTGAGCGTGTCTCCAGTTTCAAGTTCCTGGGGATCCACATCTCGGCGGACATGTCGTGGACGACCAACACCTCCAGCCTGGTCAAGAAGGCTCACCAGCGCCTCTTCTTCCTGAGGACACTGAGGAAGAATCAGCTCTCCTCGGCTATCCTGGTGAACTTCTACCGCTGCGCAATAGAAAGCATCCTGACCAACTGTGTGGCAGTATGGTATGGGAGCTGCTCCGTTGCGGAGCGCAAGGCACTGCAGCGGGTGGTGAAAACTGCCCAGCGCATCACAGGGACTCCACTACCTGCCATCGAGCACATCCAGAGGAAACGCTGTCTGCACCGAGCTCGCAGCATCCTCAAGGACTCCTCTCACCCAGCCCACAGACTGTTTTCTCTCCTGCCCTCCGGCAGGCGTTTCAGGATCCTCCGGACCAGGACCAGCAGACTAAAGAACAGTTTTTTCCCCAGAGCTGTCTCTTTACTGAACTCAAACCCCCGTTGATCCACTTCCCTCATAAACTGCAAACTCTCCTACCTCACACCTACATTCACTTTGTTATTTGCACTACCGACTGTTTATTACAGTAACAACTGTTTACTTATGCATTTTGCACCACCATATCTTAACTGGAATATGCTCATTTGCACTGCCGACTGTATTTATAGTAACCATGTTTACATTTGCATTTTGCACCGTACTTCTAACTGTAATATGCAACCACTTTCCACTGCACTTTTACACTTTCTTTCGGATAGCTCTGTCCATAATTTATTGCACTACCTTAATCCACTGCTATATTCCTCATATTAGCCTAACATATTATTGTATACCTCTATCTGTAAAATTCTGTTTATAGTAATAGCCATCTGTATATTATATTCATAGTACATATTCACCTGTACATTCTGTTTACATTCTGTTTATAGTAATAGCCATCTGTATATTATATTCATAGTACATATTCACCTGTACATTCTGTTTACATTCTGTTTATAGTAATAGCCATCTGTATATTTATATTTATTCACTGTATATATTCATCTGTAAATTCAGTTCTGTTTATAGTAATAACCATCTCTCTACTTATACATATTTATATATATTCAGTACATTTTTATGCCCAGCACTTACGCAACCATTGTATATATCCTGCACTTGCTGCTATTGCACTTCTGGTTAGACCTAAACTGCATTTCGTTGCCTTGTACTTGTACTTGTGTAATGACAATAAAGTTGAATCTAATCTAATCTAATCTAATACGAGCCCCAACCCCGGGCCTGGCTCCAGCATGTTCCAGTTCAACAGTCCACAAGCCACAATCAACAACCTGATCAACTGAGAGAAATAGGCCTTTTGTGTACATAGAAAAAGTCTTAGATCTTTGAGTTCAGCTCATGAAAAATGGGGGCAAAAACAAAAGTGTTACGTTTATAAATGGGAACATACTCTGAGTTGTCTGAACTTACTTACGGACACGTTTTTGGAACCAGCATACCACGAGTAAGCAAGGTTTGGGTTAATCAACTGAGAGTTTAAGGTATACATGACGGTAAGTTAACCTTGCTTTCTGGAATACCCCCCTGGTAATCTTGAACCAGAATAACAGCAATTTCTCTTCTTTGATGATGAGGGCGGGGAAACCTGTCACTCACATGAGATCCACCATGTGAGTATATAGCAAATAGCACAATAGCAAACCACAACCATCCAATCAATTCCCCAGAGACAAAATCGAGCCCCGCCCTACATTGAAGTTACACCAGCGTAACTTCCGTTTCATGATGACTTTAAAACAAACAATAGTTTATCGAGTCAAATTTAGTTTGATTACTAGATTAGATTTATAGGCACCACATAACGTAGTTTGTCAATTGGGTAGTGTATTTTTGTTTGTTTGTTTTTGTAATGTGAATAAATGGTGTTATACAGTAGGGAAAACTCATTTTAGGTTAAAGTTTATAGTTATTTCCTGTTACTGACTGTGAATTTTCTTGTCTATTCAGCACATCACAATTAAGCAGAGAGGGCAAGAGCCTCGGCCTAGACGCTGCCATGCAGATGCTTCTTTATTCACTTGCCCCTTCTGCTCTCCTGACGTCTGTAAGCCAAGACAGTACCATCAGATAATGGCCCATATAGCTGGGCATAAACTGAGGGCGGTAGAATATGGAGGTGAGTGAGTGAGCACACTGTTTCTTTGGAAACACTTTAATACTAATGCTGTAATAGTAACTAATGTAGTTAACACATGTTATGAAATAAAAACACTTTTATAGCATTCAAAACTCTTGGTTAATGTTGTGCTAATACAAATGTGCTCTGTTTTAGATCATGTTATTTACAGCTGTAACATTTGCTGTGGCAAAACGGCCAGACATTTTCACTGCTGCCAGTGTCCCAAGACTTACATCAATAAAGCTGCCCTAAAAAAGCATCTTTGCAACAGTCATCCCATGGCGTGCACTTTAAAACCACAACCAGTAAATGACCCACTAAAATATCCTCCTTCCCAACAACCAACATCTCAACCACAACAAGATCCTCCTTCCAAACAACCAACATCTCAACCACAACAAGATCCTCCTTTCCAACAATCACCATCTCAACCACAACAAGATCCTCCTTTCCAACAATCACCATCTCAACCACAACAAGATCCTCCTTCCAAACAACCAACATCTCAACCACAACTAGATCCTCCTTTCCAACAACCAACATCTCAACCACAACAAGATCCTCCTTCCAAACAACCAGCATCTCATCCACTTCAATTAGCAGCTCCTCCAGCGATTAAAAGAAGGCAGATTTCTGTGCAGTGCCGTCTTAGGGTGAGTATGAAAATCTAAAAATTAGAAACACGTTGAGAAGACGCATCGTAAAGCTATGCAACATGTCATTTACAAGCACAGTGTTGTAAAAGAATAGGATGTACAGTGATGTGCAAAAGTATGTTAAATTTTGCCAACAGGAAATATCAGTTCATTCCTCCAAACTTTCCTTTAGCCATTAATTGTAATAATCCAGGGAGATTTTTGAGATATGTATGACAACATATTCTATGGTCCACACAGAGATCTGATCTCACAGTCATTGAGTGAACTGAGATACAAGGCCTGATTTTGTATGTAAGTGTGTTTTGGATTGTTTTAAATTAAACAAAATAATAATTAATATATCATAGAGTTGTTTGTGGTGGTGGTAAATTTAACGTGATCTGCGTTGTTGTCACAATCGTGTTGCGTTGTGGGATATAGAGCTGCCTGAAGTGTATATGAAGTAGACTCGCTCCCTCTGTCATAATTGAGGGGTCAAGGGTCTGTCCATATAAACTTTACGAAGTGGAACGCGTTTCAAAATGTCGGCAGAGATTCCCCCGAGGTGAAGTGCTTAGGGAAGTTTGCGAGTGCATGTCTAAAAGTGGAGTGGAACTCAGCCCTGGGCTATAACATCAGCCCCTTGGGAACCCAAATGGGTGAGGGGAAGGTAGAAGCCTTTGTTTCCTGGCCCACTTCAACCACCTTTAAGAAACTCCAAAGTTTTTGTCAACTTCTAGTGCTGGTTTCCTGGACCTTCGAGGCCTCCCACACCTTCCACCGACTCAAGCAAGCCTTTACATCTGCTCTACTTACATCCTAACAAGCCTTTTGTGGTTGAAGTAGACTCTTCCACTAGTGGCATGGGAGTAGTCCTCTCTTTGCAGCAGGGGAAATCTCCCAGGCTCCATCCATGTAGAGGTCTGTGCGGGACTGTTTTTTTTGTCCCGCTCCCTCTAGGTTCTATTCCGCACCCACCTCTCCCACTTAAAATTCACTCTGTTCACCCGCTTACCACTTAGAATGATTTTATTCCCGACCTGACCGATCCCGCTAAATTTAGACCTTGTTGCTGACTGACAACAGTTTCATTACAGAACGTCTCTCCTCCAATATCTGACCACAAAGGCTGAATGTTCTCTCTGAAGGTGCTCTTGTTGACGGGATGCAAAGAACATATATTGCCAGGTTGCTCAGGGCAGGGAACAGGGAACTGTGTGCACGCCACCATTGCAGAAAGTTTTGTTCACTTCAAGTTCAAGCGCAGATACGCTGTTGTGGAGCTGTGATGTCGGGAGTATACCAGAGTTACCGACCGCTACCGTCTTTGATTTGGAAGTGTACACCCGCGCTGCAAGGAAACTGATCGGGTCCCGCGGGAGAGCCGTGGGAATGCAGACCTCAACATCCATGTGCCTTTTTCTCCTGAAAGCTTTCCCTGGCAGAGTAGAATTATGACATTGGCAAACGAGAACTACTAGCCATCAAACTCACGTCGGAGGAGTAGCAGCATTGGCTGGAGGGGGCCCACCATCTTGTATCATCCAGGGCCCAACAATATCAAAGCGGATGCCTTGTCTCGTCTCAATTCCCCCATCGAACCTCAGGAGGAGCCAGAGCCTATTCTGCTTTCCAACATCATCCTCTGTCCAATCCAACGGTCCCTGGATGATCAGATTGTGTCGGCTGCAGCCAACAAACTTGCTCCACCTGGTTGCTCAACTTCACATAACCTTCTACTCTTGGAATCTGCCCATTCCACAGTGGGCACTGGCCACCCAGGGATCATTAGTATGTCCCAGAAGGTACGTCCAGGGATGTCAAGAATGTGCCCCCCCCCCTTCCCCCCACATACACACACACACACACACCATCCGGGAAGCTGCTTCCTCTACCCATCCTTCGTCATCCTTGATCAAACCTGGGAGTCAACTTTATCACAGATCTTCAATCTTCAGACGGATGCACCTGTGTTCTAGTCACTGTCAACGGGTTTTCCAAGGCTTGAGGTTCCCCTCAAGGTCTTGCCCATCACTATGGAGACGGCCAAACTTCTGTTTAACCACATATTTTACAATTATAGAATCCCTGAGGATATTGTGTCAGAGACCCCTTTGGCTCATTATTTCAGAGAGAGCAGGAGGGTCTGGAATGGGCTGTGCATCGCCAAAAGAGTCACTGTGATGCCTGAAGATCCACTGCTCCCAACTACTACCCCAGGCAGAATCCTGACAAATCCCTTTGCCGCTCATCCTGGATAACAGGCCTGCCTACATAGTCAGAGATCTCCTGGACTCCTGGTGCCTCGTTGTATGCAGTACCTGTTGGACTGGGAAGGATATGGCCCCGAAAGAAAGATCTTGTGTATCTCGGGATAACATTCTGGACCCGACCCTACTTGCCATCTTCCACTAGAACCATCCTCCTCATCCAGCTCCTTGAGGATTCGCCCATGGTGTCAGGAGCTACAGCTCTCAGGAGCCGCCCGTGGAGGGGGGTAATGTCACAAACACACCGGACTCTCCCTCCACTCACATGCAGTGCTCGCTCTTCTCTGACTACTGATCACCTGCACCCGCAAATCATTACATAAATCATTGTAGGGGCGGCAGTGGCTCAGTGGTTCATGTTGGTTGTCTACAAACTGGAAGTAGGTTGTCTACAAATCCCCGGTTCCACCTGACCAAGTGTCGAGGTGTCCATGAGCAAGACACCTAACCTCAGCTTCTCCTGATGAGCTGGATGGCGCCTTGCGAATGGGTGAATGTGAGGCAATATGTAAAGCGCTTTGGATGGCCATGGGTCTGTTGAAAGCTTTGTATAAATGCAGTCCATTTACCATTTTACCATCATTACCACCCTCATCAGATCTACTTCAAAAGCTCCTCTCAGTGTCTCATCCCCAACCTGGAAGCTCAGACTGCTTGCCCTCTCTTCGGATTTGGAAAGTTTATTCTCCTGCAATCTTATACCTGAGGATTGTCTGACTTTGTTCTCCAGCGATCTCCTTCATCACCATATAGTCCCTGGTTTGTCTTTCCCATACTACTCACCTGGACACGGATACTCACCTAACTGGCACTCCACTCACAATCATGTGAAAAAGATTGTACACTCTCTTTGAATTCTATGGTTTTATGTATCCGGACATAAAAAAATAATAATCTGGTCCTCACCTCAAGTAACTCCCTTTATTTATAAAGACCGTTGTTTTCCTGCCATATTTACCCACTTGCCATAACTCTTGAGTTAAGACTCGTATACTTTCCATAACTCTGCCATTTCATGAATACTCCATAGATGCATACTTGCTTGTTGGCATTTCTCCTCAGTGCTGTTCATTTACATCTTATGAAATAATGTTTTAGGTTCACTATCATTCTCCTGTCTGAGTTTCCATGACACTATTGTGAGTGACTGACATGAATTTTCTTGTCTATTCAGCACATCACAATTAAGCAGAGAGGGCAAGAGCCTCAGCCTCGACGCTGCCATGCAGATGCTTCTTTATTCACTTGCCCCTTCTGCTCTCCTGACGTCTGTAAGCCAAGAAAATACAAAGAAATAATGGCTCATATAGTTCGGCATAAACTGAGGACGGTTGAATATGGAGGTGAGTGAGCATTGTGTTTGTGTTTTTGTAATACTTTATAATAATGTTGTAATAGTTAATGTAGTAAACGTATGTTGTGAACTAACAATGAAAAATACTTTTATAGCATTTATTAATCTTGGTTAATGTTAAGGTTGCCAGATTTTTTTCAGTGATTTTAGCATTAAAGGGTTAGTTCACCCAAAAATGTAAATTCTGTCATGAATGCCGTCCCCTCATGTCGCTGGACACCCGTCAGACCTCCGCTCATCTTCAGACACAGATGAAGATATTTTAGTGTAAATCCGATGCTCAGAAAGGCCTCCATTGGCTCAATGCACTGCACACTCTCAAGACCCATAAAAGCACTAAAGACGTCGATACAGAGTCCATCTCACTACAGCGGCTCTACAATAACTTTATGAAGTGACGAGAATAGTTTCTGCGCGCAAAAAACCCTAAATAACGACTTGTATAGAGATGACCGATTTCAGAACACACATCATGAAGCTTCGAAGCGTTATGAATCAGCGAGTCGATTTAGCGGTTCAGAGCGTTATGAATCAGTGAGTCGATTCAGCGGTTTGGAACGTTATGAATCAGCGAGTCGATTTAGCGGTTCAGAGCGTTCAACGAGTCGATTCAGCGGTTCGGAGCGTTATGAATCAGTGAGTCGATTCAGCGGTTCAGAGCGTTATGAATCAGTGAGTCGATTCAGCGGTTTGGAACGTTATGAATCACCGAGTCGATTCAGCGGTTCGGAGCGTTCAACGAGTCGATTCAGCGGTTCGGAGCGTTATGAATCAGTGAGTCGATTCAGAGCGTTATGAATCAGTGAGTCGATTTAGCGGTTCAGAGCGTTATGAATCAGTGAGTCGATTCAGCGGTTTGGATCGCCAAAGTCATGTGATTTCAGCAGTTTGGCAGTTTGACACACGATCCGAATCAGGATTCGACTCACTGATTCATAACGCTCTGATCCGCTAAATCGACTCACTGATTCATAACGCTCTGAACCGCTGAATCGACTCACTGATTCATAACGCTCTGAACCGCTGAATCGACTCACTGATTCATAACGCTCTGAACCGCTGAATCGACTCACTGATTCATAACGCTCTAAACTGCTGAATCGACTCACTGATTCATAACGCTCTGAACCGCTAAATCGACTCACTGATTCATAACGCTCTGAACCGCTGAATCGACTCACTGATTCATAACGCTCTGAACCGCTGAATCGACTCACTGATTCATAACGCTCTGAACCGCTAAATCGACTCACTGATTCATAACGCTCTGAACCGCTGAATCGACTCGCTGATTCATAACGCTCTGAACTGCTGAATCGACTCACTGATTCATAACGTTCCAAACCGCTGAATCGACTCGCTGATTCATAACGCTCTGAACTGCTGAATTGACTCACTGATTCATAATACTTCTGCATTTTATTTCTGGAAAAAATCCTCCGATGACGCAAATATCGTCATTTTGCGTCATCTGACGATTATTGGCCGGAGGCTAGAGACTATAGGAGCTAGTTCCGCATGTTTTCAACCCGCCCACAGGGGAGGGATCTCACTCACAGAATGTAAATGCGCACGTGCAAGTGAGGGCAAGTGATAACCAATAGCTGTGGCTTTGGGAGTGGTCTCGTAGGGCAGCGAAGCAAGTGCATTCTGGGAGTTGTTGTCTTTCATCCTTTTCCCAGTCTAGAAGGCACCAAATACAAAAATAATTTAACATTTCTACTACATAAATGACAGTTTAAATACACATTCATCTTCCCAGCGCTGAAGTGCCCCTTTAACATTGGTCAATCTATTATGAGCTAAGGAAGAATGAACAGTTGTTTTCATAACTTAACATTAATCAAGCGTTCTGTAAAAGAAATGCTGTTCATTGCAGTGGCATACGTGAACTTTTCCCTTGTTTTCCAGAGTTACTTTTTACCTTTTGTAAGGGCAAAATGGCATTATTTAATACTGCTCAAAGATGACATGCGTGTAATTACAATATGATTTTTTTAATATTGATTAATAGAATACATTTAAAAATAAACTATGTGGGAAAACAACACGTCATATCCTGGCAACACAGACTGAAACTCCTCTGATTGGCCGTTGAATTCATAAGCTCAACAGACACGTGTGTGTGATTGATTACAATGCTGCAAAATCATTTGATGAGCAGACCTAATGTACTGCTGCCAACAACACTTCATGTCATTTTCTCATTTCACTTTAATTGCAGCAGCTGTAATAGATTTTGTTAAATTGTGCAGGGGCATTTTTTGCCCACAAGCTCCCGTTAATTTCTCACCTTGCTTCATTGTTAGTTTGTTATGCAATGCATTTTCTGATGTTAAAAAATATAAGCTTATTCTAAAGTGATACTATTCAGTTAAGGTCATATTATGTGAAACTATGTCTAACGCTGTTGTTGTTTTCCCCTGTTTTAGATGATGTTATATACAGCTGTAGCAGCTGTGGTGAAAAGGCCAGACATTTTCACTGCTGCCAGTGTCCACAGACTTACTTCAATCAAGGTGCCCTAAGAAGGCATCTTTACAGCACTCATCCTATAGCTACCGGCACTGCAGCACCACAGCCTGTAGATCGTCCTCTTCCAGTGGACTTGGCAGCTCAGCCAGTGATTGTTCAAAGAAAGCAAATCTCTGTGCAGTGTCCTCACTGCAGGGTCAGTCTCAATTCCAAAAATTTAAAGATCCACATTAAGCGGAAACATCATGATGCCATGCATCCCATAACTTCACCTTGGGATTCATCCCACAAGGTTATCTGTGATATGGATATTTGCAAAAGCGGTGTTGAAATGGCACCAAGGAGTGAACTTTTGGTGACACAGTGTGTGTCTCTAAGCTCAGTAGACGACACCTGTGCTGCTGCACCTAGTGAAGACTCCTCAGAGCACATGTTGACTGAGACTGAACCAGCGCAACACAAGGACCTGCGCAAGTGACCCTCCACAGCAGTCGTTCCCACAACTGCCTAAGAAAAGCTGAGACATCTCAACTCAAAAGAAAACCTGAATCTGACCCACAACAAACTGGCACTGCAAATAAATGATTCTGGAGATATCAGTGGACCCTGCCTGCTCCTTACTAGTGTGCAATATACAGTATTAAAGCATTAGTTCACTTCAAAATGAAAACCAAGTGAGAGAGAGTGTGTGTGTGCGCGCACGTGTGCGAGAGAGAGTGTGTGTGTGTGTGTGTGTGTGTGTGTGTGTGAGAGAGAGTGTGTGTGTGTGTGTGAGAGTGTGTGTGTGTGTGTGTGTGAGAGAGTGAGTGTGTGTGTGTGAGTGTGTGAGTGAGTGTGTGTGTGCGCGTGTGAGAGAGTGAGTGTGTGTTAGTGAGTGTGTGAGAGAGAGTGAGTGTGTGTGTGAGAGAGTGAGTGTGTGTGTGAGAGAGTGTGTGTGTGTGCTCGTGTGAGAGTGTGTGTGTGTGAGAGAGAGAGTGTGTGCGCGCGTGTGAGAGAGAGAGAGTGAGTGTGTGTGCGCGTGTGAGAGAGAGTGTGTGTGCGCGTGTGAGAGAGTGAGTGTGAGTGAGTGAGAGAGTGTGTGTGTGTGCGCGTGAGAGAGAGAGTTTGTGTGTGCACGTGTGAGAGAGTGTGTGCGCACGTGTGAGAGAGAGAGAGTGTGTGTGTGTGCTCCTGTGAGAGAGAGTGTGTGTGTGTGTGCGCGTGTGAGAGAGTGAGTGTGTGTGTGTGCGCGCGTGTGAGAGAGTGTGTGCGCGTGTGAGAGAGTGTGTGAGAGAGAGAGTGTGTGTGGGCGTGAGAGTGTGTGTGTGTGTGTGTGTGTGTGTGTGTGTGTGTGTGCGCGTGTGAGAGAATGAGTGTGCGTGAGTGTGCGTGTGTGTGTGAGAGTGCGTGTGTGTGTGAGAGAGTGTGTGTGCGCGTGTGAGAGAGTGAGTGAGAGTGTGTGCGTGAGAGAGAGAGAGAGTGTGTGTGTGTGTGTGTGTGTGCGCGTGAGAGAGAGAGTGTGTGTGCGCGTGTGAGAGAGAGAGAGTGTGTGCGCGCGTGTGAGAGAGAGAGAGTGTGTGTGTGTGTGTGCGCGTGTGAGAGAGAGAGTGTGTGCGCGCGTGAGAGAGTGTGTGTGTGTGTGCGCGCGTGAGAGAGAGTGTGTGTGTGCGCGTGTGAGAGAGTGAGTGTGTGTGTGTGTGTGTGCGTGTGTGAGAGAGAGAGAGAGAGAGAGAGAGTGTGTGCGCGTGTGAGACAGTGAGTGTGAGAGTGTGTGTGTGTGTGTGTGTGCGTGAGAGAGAGAGAGTGTGTGCGTGTGAGAGAGTGAGTGTGAGTGAGAGAGAGAGAGAGAGAGAGAGAGAGAGAGAGTGTGTGCGTGCTCGTGTGAGAGAGTGAGTGTGCGTGTGTGTGTGTGTGTGTGTGTGTGTGTGTGTGTGTGTGCGTGCTCGTGTGAGAGAGTGAGTGTGCGTGTGTGTGTGTGTGTGTGCGTGCTCGTGTGAGAGAGTGAGTGTGCGTGTGTGTGTGTGTGAGAGAGAGAGAGAGAGAGAGTGTGTGTGAGAGTGTGTGTGTGTCAGGTTTAATGCAGCTCAAACAATAACACTCAACTGAACTACAGTCTTGGAAAAACACTTAACGCTCAGGTCAATATTGTAACGTTTTATCAATTTATAATCCATTTTCATGTACCTTGTCAAAATTCTTGCCATGATTGACATAAAATGAAGTTGATTTTTGACTTGAGTTGTTTTTGGGCTAAATCCTCCTGCATCCCGATCCTGGATCCTCCTGACATCTGAACCTGAGCTGTGACTAATACTTTCAAACAAAAGTATATAAGCTTTATACTGGTCATATATAATATCTTACTGTGTCAAGTGATATGTACAGTTAGCAACACACACACACACACACATCAGTGTATGAACACCTGGCTGGACGAATACAGTACGCTTCTCTTTATATCTATAACAGTCACATTTGAGTCCCCGACTTACAAAATAAACAACAAATACATAAATAGTTTCCCTTTCAGTCAAAGCAATCGAGTGTTAAATACTGGCTGACCCAATAAATGGATAATACTATAGTTTATGTACGCCATACTCCGCTCGTGTAGCTCGGGTCCTTTCAGAAGCACGAGGAATGAGTTCGTAAGGCACTTCGGTGGTCAGACCCAGATCCTCAGAGCGAGTCTCCAGAGCCACACATCTGTGAGTCTCTCAGTCCTCTGTGTTGACCTCTAGCAGCTCTGCTCTCGAGTCATGTGGGTCATCGCCCGGGGCAGGATGTGGGTTTAATGCAGTGACCCTGAGACATGACCAGGCTGGCGGGACAGTGGCATCCGGCGACACAGGGCCTGCGACAGGGGCCGACCTCGTTCCAGTTTTGGCAGGTTTTAGAGCAGCCAGGGCCACATGTGTCGTAAACGGCCCCATGTTTGCAGTGTGTGCCTACAGCGGAGAGAGAAGAACTGTCAAATATGAAGCACAGACACAGCTCTAGAAATGCTGTCTCTTTGTTTAAAATGTTTTAAAATGTAAGTGTGTGCCAAGATATCAGTAGCTAAACGTTTAATATAAACAGTTTTACGATGAATACGTAACACACAGTGATGCTAACTACTCAACTTTTGTGTCGTTTTGAATTGAAAATATGCAATCGCTCAAATTATGTCATTCATAACCGAATGTGATGAGACAAGAAATTAGACATACTAACAAGAGTGAATGTGTGCATATTTTTAAATGGATTACCTCACAACTATATAGACTATAACTAGATCTAGAACTTCTTTTACCATTCTTATTTCTTCTTTATTCCCTTAAATCCTTTTTAATGCTTTATGTAATTCCTTTAAATAAACTCTGTGAGTTTGAGTAGCTGCTGTGGATAAACTTACTGATGCAGGCAAGCTCCGGTCTCCAGTGCACACGGACGCCCTCTCTCTCACACGCTCGGCTGTAAGCTATGAACGACTCACAGTAACAGTTCTTATGCACTGGACACTCACACATGTCTGTGACACATGACCTAAAGAGAGACAGAGACAGTTTCAGTAGTTCATCTCAATGACTTCATTAGAGTTAGTGTTTAAGAAGTGTGTAATATATGCACCACTAGCATCACCAAATGGAAAAATAATAACATCAGACAGTTATTCTGAACATGCAAACTCTCAGCCTGCAACAGAAGCCACACCCCAAACTCTTCGCCTGCTACAGAAGCCACACCCCAAACTCTCCGCCTGCTACAGAAGCCACACCCCAAACTCTTCGCCTGCTACAGAAGCCACACCCCAAACTCTCAGCCTGCTACAGAAGCCACACCCCAAACTCTCAGCCTGCTACAGTAGCCACTCCCCAAACTCTCAGCCTGCTACAGTAGCCACACCCCAAACTCTCCGCCTGCTACAGAAGCCACACCCCAAACTCTCCGCCTGCTACAGAAGCCACACCCCAAACTCTCCGCCTGCTACAGAAGCCACACCCCAAACTCTCCGCCTGCTACAGAAGCCACACCCCAAACTCTCAGCCTGCTACAGTAGCCACTCCCCAAACTCTCCGCCTGCTACAGAAGCCACACCCCAAACTCTCCGCCTGCTACAGTAGCCACTCCCCAAACTCTCCGCCTGCTACAGAAGCCACTCCCCAAACTCTCCGCCTGCTACAGAAGCCACACCCCAAACTCTCCGCCTGCTACAGTAGCCACTCCTCAAACTCTTCGCCTGCTACAGTAGCCACGCCCCAAACATTCCGCCTGCTACAGTAGCCACTCCCCAAACTCTCCGCCTGCTACAGTAGCCACTCCCCAAACTCTCAGTCTGCTACAGTAGCCACTCCCCAAACTCTCAGCCTGCTACAGTAGCCACTCCCCAAACTCTCAGTCTGCTACAGTAGCCACTCCCCAAACTCTCAGTCTGCTACAGTAGCCACTCCCCAAACTCTCAGTCTGCTACAGTAGCCACTCCCCAAACTCTTCGCCTGCTACAGTAGCCACGCCCCAAACATTCCGCCTGCTACAGTAGCCACTCCCCAAACTCTCCGCCTGCTACAGTAGCCACTCCCCAAACTCTCAGTCTGCTACAGTAGCCACTCCCCAAACTCTCAGCCTGCTACAGTAGCCACTCCCCAAACTCTCAGCCTGCTACAGTAGCCACTCCCCAAACTCTCAGTCTGCTACAGTAGCCACTCCCCAAACTCTCAGTCTGCTACAGTAGCCACGCCCCAAACTCTCAGCCTGCTACAGTAGCCACTCCCCAAACTCTCAGTCTGCTACAGTAGCCACTCCCCAAACTCTCAGTCTGCTACAGTACCCACGCCCCAAACTCTTCGCCTGCTACAGTAGCCACTCCCCAAACTCTCAGTCTGCTACAGTACCCACGCCCCAAACTCTTCGCCTGCTACAGTAGCCACTCCCCAAACTCTCCGCCTGCTACAGTAGCCACTCCCCAAACTCTCAGTCTGCTACAGTAGCCACTCCCCAAACTCTCAGCCTGCTACAGTAGCCACTCCCCAAACTCTCAGTCTGCTACAGTAGCCACTCCCCAAACTCTCAGTCTGCTACAGTAGCCACTCCCCAAACTCTCAGTCTGCTACAGTAGCCACTCCCCAAACTCTTCGCCTGCTACAGTAGCCACGCCCCAAACATTCCGCCTGCTACAGTAGCCACTCCCCAAACTCTCCGCCTGCTACAGTAGCCACTCCCCAAACTCTCAGTCTGCTACAGTAGCCACTCCCCAAACTCTCAGCCTGCTACAGTAGCCACTCCCCAAACTCTCAGCCTGCTACAGTAGCCACTCCCCAAACTCTCAGTCTGCTACAGTAGCCACGCCCCAAACTCTCAGCCTGCTACAGTAGCCACTCCCCAAACTCTCAGTCTGCTACAGTAGCCACTCCCCAAACTCTCAGTCTGCTACAGTACCCACGCCCCAAACTCTTCGCCTGCTACAGTAGCCACTCCCCAAACTCTCAGTCTGCTACAGTACCCACGCCCCAAACTCTTCGCCTGCTACAGTAGCCACTCCCCAAACTCTCCGCCTGCTACAGAAGCCACACCCCAAACTCTCCGCCTGCTACAGTAGCCACTCCTCAAACTCTTCGCCTGCTACAGTAGCCACGCCCCAAACATTCCGCCTGCTACAGTAGCCACTCCCCAAACTCTCAGTCTGCTACAGTAGCCACTCCCCAAACTCTCAGTCTGCTACAGTAGCCACGCCCCAAACTCTCAGCCTGCTACAGTAGCCACTCCCCAAACTCTCAGTCTGCTACAGTAGCCACTCCCCAAACTCTCAGTCTGCTACAGTAGCCACTCCCCAAACTCTTCACCTGCTACAGTAGCCACTCCCCAAACTCTCAGTCTGCTACAGTAGCCACGCCCCAAACTCTTCGCCTGCTACAGTAGCCACTCCCCAAACTCTGTCTGCTACAGTAGCCACTCCCCAAACTCTCCGCCTGCTACAGTAGCCACTCCCCAAACTTGCAGTCTGCTACAGTAGCCACGCCCCAAACTCTGTCTGCTACAGTAGCCACGCCCCAAACTCTGTCTGCTACAGTAGCCACGCCCCAAACTCTGTCTGCTACAGTAGCCACACCCCAAACTCTTCGCCTGCTACAGTAGCCACGCCCCAAACTCTCAGCCTGCTACAGTAGCCACACCCCAAACTCTCCGCCTGCTACAGTAGCCACTCCCCAAACTCTGTCTGCTACAGTAGCCACTCCCCAAACTCTGTCTGCTACAGTAGCCACTCCCCAAACTCTGTCTGCTACAGTAGCCACACCCCAAACTCTCAGCCTGCTACAGAAGCCACACCCCAAACTCTCAGCCTGCTACAGAAGCCACTCCCTAAACTCTCAGTCTGCTACAGTAGCCACTCCCCAAACTCTCAGTCTGCTACAGTAGCCACTCCCCAAACTCTCAGCCTGCTACAGTAGCCACTCCCCAAACTCTCAGTCTGCTACAGTAGCCACTCCCCAAACTCTCAGCCTGCTACAGTAGCCACTCCCCAAACTCTGTCTGCTACAGTAGCCACTCCCCAAACTCTGTCTGCTACAGTAGCCACTCCCCAAACTCTCAGCCTGATACAGAAGCCACACCCCAAACTCTCAGCCTGCTACAGAAGCCACTCCCCAAACTCTGTCTGCTACAGTAGCCACTCCCCAAACTCTGTCTGCTACAGTAGCCACTCCCCAAACTCTCCGCCTGCTACAGTAGCCACTCCCCAAACTTGCAGTCTGCTACAGTAGCCACGCCCCAAACTCTGTCTGCTACAGTAGCCACGCCCCAAACTCTGTCTGCTACAGTAGCCACGCCCCAAACTCTGTCTGCTACAGTAGCCACACCCCAAACTCTTCGCCTGCTACAGTAGCCACGCCCCAAACTCTCAGCCTGCTACAGTAGCCACACCCCAAACTCTCCGCCTGCTACAGTAGCCACTCCCCAAACTCTGTCTGCTACAGTAGCCACTCCCCAAACTCTGTCTGCTACAGTAGCCACTCCCCAAACTCTGTCTGCTACAGTAGCCACACCCCAAACTCTCAGCCTGCTACAGAAGCCACACCCCAAACTCTCAGCCTGCTACAGAAGCCACTCCCTAAACTCTCAGTCTGCTACAGTAGCCACTCCCCAAACTCTCAGTCTGCTACAGTAGCCACTCCCCAAACTCTCAGCCTGCTACAGTAGCCACTCCCCAAACTCTCAGTCTGCTACAGTAGCCACTCCCCAAACTCTCAGCCTGCTACAGTAGCCACTCCCCAAACTCTGTCTGCTACAGTAGCCACTCCCCAAACTCTGTCTGCTACAGTAGCCACACCCCAAACTCTCAGCCTGATACAGAAGCCACACCCCAAACTCTCAGCCTGCTACAGAAGCCACTCCCCAAACTCTGTCTGCTACAGTAGCCACACCCCAAACTCTCAGCCTGCTACAGAAGCCACACCCCAAACTCTCAGCCTGCTACAGAAGCCACACCCCAAACTCTCAGCCTGCTACAGAAGCCACTCCCTAAACTCTCAGTCTGCTACAGTAGCCACACCCCAAACTCTCAGCCTGCTACAGAAGCCACACCCCAAACTCTCAGCCTGCTACAGAAGCCACTCCCTAAACTCTCAGTCTGCTACAGTAGCCACTCCCCAAACTCTCAGCCTGCTACAGTAGCCACGCCCCAAACTCTCAGCCTGCTACAGTAGCCACACCCCAAACTCTCCGCCTGCTACAGTAGCCACACCCCAAACTCTCCGCCTGCTACAGTAGCCACACCCCAAACTCTCCGCCTGCTACAGTAGCCACACCCCAAACTCTCCGCCTGCTACAGTAGCCACACCCCAAACTCTCCGCCTGCTACAGTAGCCACACCCCAAACTCTCCGCCTGCTACAGTAGCCACACCCCAAACTCTCCGCCTGCTACAGTAGCCACACCCCAAACTCTCCGCCTGCTACAGTAGCCACACCCCAAACTCTCCGCCTGCTACAGTAGCCACTCCCCAAACTCTCCGTCTGCTACAGTAGCCACACCCCAAACTCTCCGCCTGCTACAGTAGCCACACCCCAAACTCTCAGCCTGCTACAGTAGCCACTCCCCAAACTCTCCGCCTGCTACAGTAGCCACACCCCAAACTCTCCGCCTGCTACAGTAGCCACTCCCCAAACTCTCAGCCTGCTACAGTAGCCACACCCCAAACTCTCAGCCTGCTACAGTAGCCACACCCCAAACTCTCAGTCTGCTACAGTAGCCACTCCCCAAACTCTCCGCCTGCTACAGTAGCCACACCCCAAACTCTTCGACTTGCCTTTCTCTACTCAATAAATATTTTGTTTTGCATTTTAACATTAAAAATGTAGCATTGCATTGTACAAGACCTGTTTTTTACAGTAGTAATAAAATGGCTGCTTATGTTTTTGCTCTGTCAAAGCAGTTGTCTGTAATAAATCAGACACATGTCTCATGTTCATCTGAGCAAGATCTTTGGTTCAGAGATTCTGTTTGATGAAGCTCGGGGAACTCACTTGTAGAAGGAGGTAAAGTCTACAGCAGAATGGCACTTCTGAAACTCCCAGGACTTGAGCTTTTGGCACGTTCTGTGCGCGCGGAGCTTTACTTTGACTGTGCCGGGACAGAGGAAGGACGTGGGCCTGCGGTTGGGAGTCTCACACACCTCGTTGTCCTCCACGCGCCAGGACTCAGCAAATTCATCCACGTCAAACTTAAACTGGCCATCTCCTCCGAGAGAGTCGTCCCGCCTGTGACCGTTGTAGTTTCCACACAGCCCGCAGAGGCGCTCCTTCAGATGAGGGGCAGCGACCACCTCCACCAGACTGTCCCCATCCCACGAGATCTCCAGCCCTGATGAAGAGTGAGGGAGAGGAAACATGTGGCACTTAAGACCGTATCAAACTGCATTTGGCAAAATCATTTAGAAATTAAATTAATTGAGAGACTACATGGAATATTTTTACTTTTAAAAACAGTTTTTAAGAAGGTATGAAAAGAAATGGTGACTAGAATTAAGACCTATAACACACTTTTGCTTGTACATACACTATATTGGCAGAAGTATTGTGCCGCCCCTCCACATCCCTGAGTTCAGGTGTTCGGCCCCTTCATGGCCACAGGTGTGTAACTCAAGCTCTAGTCCTGCAGACGCTTCTACACACATCAGTGAGAGAATGGGCCGCTCTCAGGAGCTCAGAGAACTCAAGCTCTAGACCTGCAGACGCTTCTACACACATCAGTGAGAGAATGGGCCGCTCTCAGGAGCTCAGAGAACTCAAGCTCTAGTCCTGCAGACGCTTCTACACACATCAGTGAGAGAATGGGCCGCTCTCAGGAGCTCAGAGAACTCAAGCTCTAGTCCTGCAGACGCTTCTACACACATCAGTGAGAGAATGGACCGCTCTCAGGAGCTCAGAGAACTCAAGCTCTAGTCCTGCAGACGCTTCTACACACATCAGTGAGAGAATGGACCGCTCTCAGGAGCTCAGAGAACTCAAGCTCTAGACCTGCAGACGCTTCTACACACATCAGTGAGAGAATGGACCGCTCTCAGGAGCTCAGAGAACTCAAGCTCTAGGCCTGCAGACGCTTCTACACACATCAGTGAGAGAATGGACCGCTCTCAGGAGCTCAGAGAACTCAAGCTCTAGTCCTGCAGACGCTTCTACACACATCAGTGAGAGAATGGACCGCTCTCAGGAGCTCAGAGAACTCAAGCTCTAGTCCTGCAGACGCTTCTACACACATCAGTGAGAGAATGGACCGCTCTCAGGAGCTCAGAGAACTCAAGCTCTAGGCCTGCAGACGCTTCTACACACGTCAGTGAGAGAATGGACCGCTCTCAGGAGCTCAGAGAACTCAAGCTCTAGACCTGCAGACGCTTCTACACACGTCAGTGAGAGAATGGGCCGCTCTCAGGAGCTCAGAGAACTCAAGCTCTAGTCCTGCAGACGCTTCTACACACATCAGTGAGAGAATGGGCCGCTCTCAGGAGCTCAGAGAACTCAAGCTCTAGACCTGCAGACGCTTCTACACACATCAGTGAGAGAATGGACCGCTCTCAGGAGCTCAGAGAACTCAAGCTCTAGACCTGCAGACGCTTCTACACACATCAGTGAGAGAATGGGCCGCTCTCAGGAGCTCAGAGAACTCAAGCTCTAGTCCTGCAGACGCTTCTACACACGTCAGTGAGAGAATGGACCGCTCTCAGGAGCTCAGAGAACTCAAGCTCTAGTCCTGCAGACGCTTCTACACACGTCAGTGAGAGAATGGGCCGCTCTCAGGAGCTCAGAGAACTCAAGCTCTAGTCCTGCAGACGCTTCTACACACATCAGTGAGAGAATGGGCCGCTCTCAGGAGCTCAGAGAACTCAAGCTCTAGACCTGCAGACGCTTCTACACACATCAGTGAGAGAATGGACCGCTCTCAGGAGCTCAGAGAACTCAAGCTCTAGTCCTGCAGACGCTTCTACACACATCAGTGAGAGAATGGGCCGCTCTCAGGAGCTCAGAGAACTCAAGCTCTAGACCTGCAGACGCTTCTACACACATCAGTGAGAGAATGGGCCGCTCTCAGGAGCTCAGAGAACTCAAGCTCTAGTCCTGCAGACGCTTCTACACACATCAGTGAGAGAATGGGCCGCTCTCAGGAGCTCAGAGAACTCAAGCTCTAGACCTGCAGACGCTTCTACACACATCAGTGAGAGAATGGACCGCTCTCAGGAGCTCAGAGAACTCAAGCTCTAGACCTGCAGACGCTTCTACACACATCAGTGAGAGAATGGGCCGCTCTCAGGAGCTCAGAGAACTCCAGCTCTAGTCCTGCAGACGCTTCTACACACATCAGTGAGAGAATGGGCCGCTCTCAGGAGCTCAGAGAACTCCAGCTCTAGACCTGCAGACGCTTCTACACACATCAGTGAGAGAATGGGCCGCTCTCAGGAGCTCAGAGAACTCAAGCTCTAGTCCTGCAGACGCTTCTACACACATCAGTGAGAGAATGGGCCGCTCTCAGGAGCTCAGAGAACTCAAGCTCTAGTCCTGCAGATGCTTCTACACACATCAGTGAGAGAATGGACCGCTCTCAGGAGCTCAGAGAACTCAAGCTCTAGTCCTGCAGACGCTTCTACACACGTCAGTGAGAGAATGGGCCGCTCTCAGGAGCTCAGAGAACTCCAGCTCTAGTCCTGCAGACGCTTCTACACACGTCAGTGAGAGAATGGACCGCTCTCAGGAGCTCAGAGAACTCAAGCTCTAGTCCTGCAGACGCTTCTACACACGTCAGTGAGAGAATGGGCCGCTCTCAGGAGCTCAGAGAACTCAAGCTCTAGACCTGCAGACGCTTCTACACACGTCAGTGAGAGAATGGGCCGCTCTCAGGAGCTCAGAGAACTCCAGCTCTAGTCCTGCAGACGCTTCTACACACATCAGTGAGAGAATGGGCCGCTCTCAGGAGCTCAGAGAACTCCAGCTCTAGTCCTGCAGACGCTTCTACACACATCAGTGAGAGAATGGGCCGCTCTCAGGAGCTCAGAGAACTCCAGCTCTAGTCCTGCAGACGCTTCTACACACATCAGTGAGAGAATGGGCCGCTCTCAGGAGCTCAGAGAACTCCAGCTCTAGTCCTGCAGACGCTTCTACACACATCAGTGAGAGAATGGGCCGCTCTCAGGAGCTCAGAGAACTCCAGCTCTAGTCCTGCAGACGCTTCTACACACATCAGTGAGAGAATGGGCCGCTCTCAGGAGCTCAGAGAACTCCAGCTCTAGTCCTGCAGACGCTTCTACACACATCAGTGAGAGAATGGGCCGCTCTCAGGAGCTCAGAGAACTCCAGCTCTAGTCCTGCAGACGCTTCTACACACATCAGTGAGAGAATGGGCCGCTCTCAGGAGCTCAGAGAACTCAAGCTCTAGTCCTGCAGACGCTTCTACACACATCAGTGAGAGAATGGGCCGCTCTCAGGAGCTCAGAGAACTCAAGCTCTAGTCCTGCAGACGCTTCTACACACATCAGTGAGAGAATGGACCGCTCTCAGGAGCTCAGAGAACTCAAGCTCTAGACCTGCAGACGCTTCTACACACATCAGTGAGAGAATGGACCGCTCTCAGGAGCTCAGAGAACTCAAGCTCTAGACCTGCAGACGCTTCTACACACATCAGTGAGAGAATGGACCGCTCTCAGGAGCTCAGAGAACTCAAGCTCTAGACCTGCAGACGCTTCTACACACATCAGTGAGAGAATGGACCGCTCTCAGGAGCTCAGAGAACTCAAGCTCTAGACCTGCAGACGCTTCTACACACATCAGTGAGAGAATGGGCCGCTCTCAGGAGCTCAGAGAACTCAAGCTCTAGACCTGCAGACGCTTCTACACACATCAGTGAGAGAATGGGCCGCTCTCAGGAGCTCAGAGAACTCAAGCTCTAGACCTGCAGACGCTTCTACACACATCAGTGAGAGAATGGGCCGCTCTCAGGAGCTCAGAGAACTCAAGCTCTAGTCCTGCAGACGCTTCTACACACATCAGTGAGAGAATGGGCCGCTCTCAGGAGCTCAGAGAACTCAAGCTCTAGACCTGCAGACGCTTCTACACACATCAGTGAGAGAATGGGCCGCTCTCAGGAGCTCAGAGAACTCAAGCTCTAGACCTGCAGACGCTTCTACACACATCAGTGAGAGAATGGGCCGTTCTCAGGAGCTCAGAGAACTCAAGCTCTAGTCCTGCAGACGCTTCTACACACATCAGTGAGAGAATGGGCCGCTCTCAGGAGCTCAGAGAACTCAAGCTCTAGACCTGCAGACGCTTCTACACACATCAGTGAGAGAATGGGCCGCTCTCAGGAGCTCAGAGAACTCAAGCTCTAGTCCTGCAGACGCTTCTACACACATCAGTGAGAGAATGGGCCGTTCTCAGGAGCTCAGAGAACTCAAGCTCTAGTCCTGCAGACGCTTCTACACACATCAGTGAGAGAATGGGCCGCTCTCAGGAGCTCAGAGAACTCAAGCTCTAGTCCTGCAGATGCTTCTACACACATCAGTGAGAGAATGGGCCGCTCTCAGGAGCTCAGAGAACTCAAGCTCTAGACCTGCAGACGCTTCTACACACATCAGTGAGAGAATGGGCCGTTCTCAGGAGCTCAGAGAACTCAAGCTCTAGTCCTGCAGACGCTTCTACACACATCAGTGAGAGAATGGGCCGCTCTCAGGAGCTCAGAGAACTCAAGCTCTAGACCTGCAGACGCTTCTACACACATCAGTGAGAGAATGGGCCGCTCTCAGGAGCTCAGAGAACTCAAGTGTGGGGCCGTGATTGCTGGACACCTGTGCAATAAGTCCATTCGGGACATTTCCTCACTACTAAATATTCCACGCTCAACTGTTAGTGGGATTAGAACAAAGTGGAAGCCATTGGGGACAACAGCAACTCAGCCACAGAGCGGGGTCAGCGCATGCTGAGGGTCACAGAAGTCGCCAACTTTCTGCAGAGTCAATAGCTCCAGACCTCCAAACTTCTGTGGCCTTCAGATGAGCTTAAGAACAGTGTGTAGAGCTTCATGGAATGGGTTTCCATGGCCGAGCAGCTCATCCAAGCCTTACAGCACCAAGTGCAATGCAAAGCGTGGGATGCAGTGGGGTAAAGCGCGCCGCCACTGGACTCTAGAGCAGTGGAGACGTGTTCTCTGAGTGACCAATCACGCTTCTCTGTCTGACAATCCCATGGACGAGTCTGGGTTTGGCGGTTGACTTGCCTGACTGCATTGTGCCAAGTGTAACGTTTGGTGGAGGGGGGATTATGGGGTGGGGTTGTGTTTCAGGGGTTAGTTCCAGTGAAAGGAACTCTTAATGCTTCACCAAGACATTTTGGACAATTTCGTGCTCCCAACTTTGTGGGACCAGTTTGGGGACGGCCCCTTCCTGTCCCAGCATGACTTTAAACAGACAGAACACACTCTTTTGATAAAGAAAGGTGTGGCGAACTCTCTCTCTGCTGTGCGACCTGTGTAAGGTTGTAACGGATGATTTGAGCTGCGAGCACAAAGGTTGCACACAGACCAATGTCATGCCGGTGTGAGAGTTCATGAAGCCCCAGTCCTGCTGCTCGTCCAAGGGTCAACATTCAGCAAGGCTCCTAATCTTAAGTTGCTTCATTCTTACAAAAATCACTTTCTTACTCAATTTCTTTCGCAGAGTCAGTTGATATGTTATATCAGCAGTGCAATCCCACTAGCCGACTTGACACCAATCAATTTTGGCCAGAATGTCATATACTGATAGCTGGGCATATAAATATGTCCCACTTTAGCTGCATGCATACAGTATACATGCATTGGGAAATATATACTGTATAGCTTATTTCAACAGCTTCAGTCACAATGCAATAAGACACTGGTCCATCAACTAAATTATACCTTAAAGAGCCCATATTATGTCTTTCTGTTGTGTCTGTCTCTACTGGAGCAGGTTTTCCTGCTGGTAATGTTGATTATCTCCTCATATCCTCCATTGTTGCGGCTCCTCTCTTCCCAGTCTGTCAGTAACGCTCTGTTTACTTCCTGTCTCTATGAAGCCCCTCCTTCTGAAAAGCACACTGTGCTCTGATTGGTCGGCTGGAGCGGTGTGTTGTGATTGGGAAATGTTCCGCCCCTTACCATAACCGGCAGTTTCAACACACGACTAACTAACTCAACCAGGCCCCGCCCCTTTATTCTGTGCATTAATTATTATAATGAGGAATATTGTGACGTGTTGGTTCCTGGAAGAAAACTCAAGATGGAGGCGTTTCAGAAACACTGACACTGAGAGAGAGAAGAACTCAGAGGATTCCGGCCTTACCTGCGATGGTGGTGAGTTTGAGCAGGTACCCGTCCAGGTCGATGTGGACCCCAGTGCTGTGGAAGGGAAGAGCGATGCGTGTGCCGTTCTGCCGGACGGTCAGGTGTTGGTGGAGGCTGATGCTCAGGCCTGAGGTGTGCAGCTCCACTGATTTGGTCCATGAGAAGGAGCGCGTGCGGCGAGCGTCGTTCTTCACCAGCACTGTGAAGCTGGCCGCTGGGGAGCAGTCTTTAGTGAGCACATATTTACACGTGCCCTGGAAGTTAAAGGTGCGGCCGTCAAACGTGTTATAGTGAGGGTCTCCAAACACGGTGCACACGCCTGGCTCTGGAGGAATGAAGACAGCGATGGAGACGGGGTTTGGGGGTGAGGTATTGACTTGGTATGTTAAATTTGTTTGTGTGACAGGTGTACTGTGACTTACTGTCAGTGCACACAGGACAGCAGCCGGTGCGGTTCAGTATCTTATTCTGAAACACGTTAAAGAGACAGACTTACACAGGGACACAGGTTGGGTATATCAATCACCCTTTCAAGCAAAGTCTGGTCACTCTGCGGCCATATTTGTGTTGACTTTACCAATCAGCGATTGGCTCTTTTATTTAGAAGGCGGGACTTATTCTGCCATATTGCACGATGCACTTTCTCCCATTCATAAGTAATATGAGTGCACTGCCTTTCTATATATAAAGTATTTGGTTATACAATCCATAGGCACTTTATCTAGTCACAAAATGAGCTAGGCCATGTGTCTGAATTATAAATGAATTATGATTTATTTACCAGCATGTGCACTACTGTTTACTGATTTCGTAATGTTTTTTTTTTGTTCAAATAAGTTCATTACTATCGCTCACCCTTTATGTCTTATGTTTATGTATTTAACCAATGAAAAGTGAAAACCAATGAAATCATGGAGGGTCTGAAATTGTCATCGTAGGTGCATGTCCACTGTGAGAGACATAATCTAAAAAAAAAAAATCCAGAAATCACAATGTATGATTTTTTTTGTGATACAGCTGCAAATAAGTATTTGAACACCTGAGAAAATCAATGTTATATTTGGTACAGTAGCCTTTGTTTGCAATTACAGAGGTCAAAGGTTTCCTGTAGTTTTTCAGCAGGTTTGCACTGCAGGAGGGATTTTGGCCCACTCCTCCACACAGATCTTCTCTAGATCAGTCAGGTTTCTGGCCTGTCGCTGAGAAACACGGAGTTTGAGCTCCTCCAAAGATTCTCTATTGGGTTTAGGTCTGGAGACTGGCTCGGCCACGCCAGAACCTTGATATGCTTCTTACAGAGCCACTCCTTGGTTCTCCTGGCTGTGTGCTTCGGGTCATTGTCATGTTGGAAGACCCAGCCTCGACCCATCTTCAATGCTCTAACTGAGGGAAGGAGGTTGTTCCCCAAAATCTGGCAATACATGGCCCCGGTCATCCTCTCCTTAATACAGTGCAGTCGCCCTGTCCCATGTGCAGAAAAACACCCCCAAAGCATGATGCTACCCCCCCCCATGCTTCACAGTAGGGATGGTGTTCTTGGGATGGTACTCATCATTCTTCTTCCTCCAAACACGTTTAGTGGAATTATGACCAAAAAGTTCTATTTTGGTCTCATCTGACCACATGACTTTCTCCCATGACTCCTCTGGATCATCCAAATGGTCATTGGCAAACTTAAGACGGGCCTTGACATGTGCTGGTTTAAGCAGGGGAACCTTCCGTGCCATGCATGATTTCAAACCATGACGTCTTAGTGTATTACCAACAGTAACCTTGGAAACGGTGGTCCCAGCTCTTTTCAGGTCATTGACCAGCTCCTCCCGTGTAGTTCTGGGCTGATTTCTCACCTTTCTTAGGATCACTGAGACCCCACGAGGTGAGATCTTGCATGGAGCCTCAGTCCGAGGGAGATTGACAGTCATGTTTAGCTTCTTCCATTTTCTAATGATCGCTCCAACAGTGGACCTTTTTTCACCAAGCTGCTTGGCAATTTCCCCGGAGCCCTTTCCAGCCTTGTGGAGGTGTACAATTTTGTCTCTAGTGTCTTTGGACAGCTCTTTGGTCTTGGCCATGTTAGTAGTTGGATTCTTACTGATTGTATGGGGTGGACAGGTGTCTTTATGCAGCTAACGACCTCAAACAGGTGCATCTAATTTAGGATAATAAATGGAGTGGAGGTGGACATTTTAAAGGCAGACTAACAGGTCTTTGAGGGTCAGAATTCTAGCTGATAGACAGGTGTTCAAAAAACTTATTTGCAGCTGTATCATACAAATAAATAGTTAAAAAATCATACATTGTGATTTCTGGATTTTTTTTTTTAGATTATGTCTCTCACAGTGGACATGCACCTACAATGACAATTTCAGACCCTCCATGATTGTAGCAGGGTGTTCAAATACTTATTTTCCTCACTGTATGTCACAAACCTGGCTGATGGCACAATACGGCTGTGTGCATTGGCCTATTTGCCAAGTTCAAGGGTTTGTAAAAAAAAGACCGGTACAGTGAAAAAGTGCTCAACTTGGCTTTCCTTAGGGTAGTATCTCTAATATCAAGGCCTATTTTAAATTGTCCAATTTAAAGCATCTTCTTTAGTGGCGGAGATACCATGACACGAAATGGGGTGATGGCACAACATGGCTGTGTACATTGGCCTATTAGCCGAGTTCACAGGTCTACAATAAAGACTAGTACTGTCAAAAAGTGTTCAAAATTTGGCTTTAGTTTGGGCAGTACGTCATATTTCAAGGCCTCATATCCAATTTAACGCATCCTCTGTGGCGGCGGAGAAACTACTCCACGAAATGGGCTGATGGAGCAATAGATGGCTCACTATATTTAATGGTTTCTCATGCCCACACGAAAGACTGTATATATTTTGTTAATTTGTTGCAAATGAATCATTAGGATATTAAGATTATGTTCCATGAAGATATTTTGTAAATTTCCTACCGTAAATATATTTAAAATGTATTATTAGTAGTAATATCCATTGCTATGGACTTCATTTGGACAACTTTAAAGGAGATTTTCTCAATATTTGTTTTTTTTTGCACCCTCAGATCCCAGATTTTCAGGAGCAGTTAGGAGAGATAGTTGTATCTCGGCCAAATATTGTCCTAACAAACGGAGGGACATCAATGGAAAGCTTATTATCCAGCTTTCAGATGATAAATAAATCTCAATTTCCAAAAATGGACCCTGATGACTGGTTTTGTGGTCCAGGGTCACCGTCCGACAGCGGTGATATACACTCACCTAAAGGATTATTAGGAGCAGCACTAATACTGTGTTTGACCCTTTGGCCTTCAGAACTGCCTTAATTCTACGTGGCATTGATTCAACAAGGAGCTGAAAGCATTCTTTAGAAATGTTGGCCCATATTGATAGGATAGCATCTTGCAGTTGATGGAGATTTGTGGGATGCACATCCAGGGCACGAAGCTCCCGTTCCACCACATCCCAAAGATGCTCTATTGGGTTGAGATCTGGGGACTGTGGGGGCCATTTTAGTCCAGTGAACTCATTGTCATGTTCAAGAAACCAGTTTGAAATGATTGGAGCTTTGTGCCATGGGGCATTATCCTGCTGGAAGTAGCCATCAGAGGATGGGCACATGCTGGTCATAAAGGGATGGACATGGTCAGAAACAATGCTCAGGTAGGCCGTGGCATTTAAACCATGCCCAATTGGCACTAAGGGGCCTAAAGTGTGCCAAGAAAACATCACCCACACCATTGAACCACCACCACCAGCCTGCACAGTGGTAACAAGGCATGATGGATCCATGTTCTCATTCTGTTTACGCCAAATTCTGACTCTACCATCTGAATGTCTCAACAGAAATCCAGACTCATCAGACCAGGCAACATTTTTCCAGTCTTCAACTGTCCAATTTTGGTGAGCTGGTGCAAATTGTAGCCTCTTTTTCCTATTTGTAGTGGAGATGAGTGGTACCCGGTGGGGTCTTCTGCTGTTATAGCCCATCCGCCTCAAGGTTGTGCGTGTTGTGGCTTCACAAATGCTTTGCTGCATACCTCGGTTGTAACGAGTGGTTATTTCAGTCAAAGTTGCTCTTCTATCAGCTTGAATCAGTCGCCCATTCTCCTCTGACCTCTAGCATCAACAAGGCATTTTGGCCCACAGGACTGCCCCATACTGGATGTGTTTCCCTTTTCACTCCATTCTTTGTAAACCCTAGAAATGGTTGTGCGTGAAAATCCCAGTAACTGAGCAGATTGTGAAATACTCAGACTGGCCCGTCTGGCACCAACAACCATGCCACGCTCAAAATTGCTTAAATCCCCTTTCTTTCCCATTCCGACATTCAGTTTGGAGTTCAGGAGATTGTCTTGACCAGGACCACACCCCTAAATGCATTGAAGCAACTGCCATGTGATTGGTTGATTAGATCATTGCATTCATGAGAAATTGAACAGGTGTTCCTAATAATCATTTAGGTGAGTGTATAAAGTACAGTATGATTATAAAGTGTGGGTTTATGAGTAAAACAGAACTTACCGAGGGACAGCTGGTGATAGGAACACAGATCTTGGGCTGACACTCAGTCTTCCCCTTCACACAGGTGCACAGAGAGCAGTTCACAGACGACCATCTGTCACCGTCCTGTGAGTGGAACACACACACACACACACGCCCTCATTCTCTCTCTCTTATATATGATGCCATCTCAACCAGATCATCATGTTCCAGTGTTCCAGTGTTCCGCTCACCCTATAGATCTTGCTCTTCACCCTGCAGTACTTCACGTCCTCCATCTTCAGATGAGTCTGGCACTCCTCACAGCAGGCGGGGCCGTGACAGCTCCCGGGCGCGGAGCACGTCCTCCTGCAGGCCACCGTAGAGTCCACACACGAGCAGGCGGTGCAGGGGTCGTAGCGGATGGAGGAGCCGTTCTCGTAGACCTCGCTGCGGAACAGACAGCTGCCCGGAGACAGGTCGAACACCCTCCTCTGACCTGAGGCACACACTGACCGTTATTGGGTTGTTTGATGCATGTGGGGAAATATCTAGTACAGCTGGAGTGTGTGAGATGTGTCACTGAGGGAGTGTGTTTTTAACTCACCACGACATCTCGGACAGCACTGGCCCAGCGGCGTGTGTGTGAGGTGAGACGGGCAGGACAGGACAGGACACACCACCTTCTGACACATGCTGTGACCTCCCTGAAACACACACACACACACACACACACCGTTCACTACAGCTGCTACTGACAGATATAGACGAACAGCACTGATGACTATATTCTTGTTATTTTGAGCGTTCAAATACTAAATCTTCAGCGTCTGCCATAGTGTGTCCAGTGTAAAGAGAACTGATCTGAGAACAGTGTTTATCAGAGGAACTCACAGTGCAGATGCAGTTAATACAGGGATTCCCTTCAGGATGAAACTCTTCGTCTTCTTTATATAAATTCCCCTCGAAAATACAGCCTGTGAAGATCCAACACATCAACACACACTGATGAGAATCTGAGGCACTCAACACGTCTACACACACAGACACACACAGACACAGACACCCACATACACACACACACAGAGATGCACACAGATACACACACACACACACACACACACACACACACACACACACACACAGAGATGCACACAGATACACACACACACACACACACTGACCCGGGCAGGTTGGGCAACATTTCTTCGGGTGGATTCTGGGGTTCTTACAGTGAATGACACACCTCATCTCTGCTTCAGTGATGACACCTTCCTGTCCAGAGAGAACACAAAATCAACTTAAACATACTCTTCAGTGTTTACTCTCACATATACACCGATCAGGCATAACATTATGACCTAATATTGTGTTGGTCCCCCTGACCCGTCGAGGCATGGACTCTTCTAGACCCCTGAAGGTGTGCTGTGGTATCTGGCACCAAGATGTTAGCAGCAGATCTTTTTAGTCCTGTAAGTTGCGAGGTGGGGATGGATCGGACTTGTGTGTTCAGCTCATCCCACAGATGCTCGATTGGATTGAGATCTGGGGAATTTGGACTCAAACTCGTTTGTGCTTTGTGGCGGCGCATTATCTGCTGAAAGAGCCACAGCCACAGGGAATACCGTCCCCATGAGAGGCTGGACATGGGCTCAGCAATGCTTAGGTAGGTGGGACGGGTCAAAGTCACATCCACATGATGGAGGACCCAAGGTTTCCCAGCAGAACATTGCCCAAAGCATCACTGCCTCCACCGCCACGCCTTCTTCCCATAGTGCACCTGGTGCCATGTGTTCCCCAGGTAAGCCACGCCTTCTTCCCATAGTGCACCTGGTGCCATGTGTTCCCCAGGTGAGCCACGCCTTCTTCCCATAGTGCACCTGGTGCCATGTGTTCCCCAGGTAAGCCACGCCTTCTTCCCATAGTGCACCTGGTGCCATGTGTTCCCCAGGTAAGCCACGCCTTCTTCCCATAGTGCACCTGGTGCCATGTGTTCCCCAGGTAAGCCACGCCTTCTTCCCATAGTGCACCTGGTGCCATGTGTTCCCCAGGTAAGCCACGCCTTCTTCCCATAGTGCACCTGGTGCCATGTGTTCCCCAGGTAAGCCACGCCTTCTTCCCATAGTGCACCTGGTGCCATGTGTTCCCCAGGTAAGCCACGCCTTCTTCCCATAGTGCACCTGGTGCCATGTGTTCCCCAGGTGAGCCACGCCTTCTTCCCATAGTGCACCTGGTGCCATGTGTTCCCCAGGTAAGCCACGCCTTCTTCCCATAGTGCACCTGGTGCCATGTGTTCCCCAGGTAAGCCACGCCTTCTTCCCATAGTGCACCTGGTGCCATGTGTTCCCCAGGTAAGCCCCGCACACACACCCGGCCGTCCACGTGATGTAGAAGAACACGTGATCATCAGAGCAGGCCACCTTCTTCCATTGCTCCGGGGTCCAGTTCTGATGCTCGGGCCACTGTTGGTGCTTTGGGCGGTGGACAGGGGTCAGCATGGGCACCCTGACTGGTCCATACTCCTCAAACTGAGATGCTCTGTGTGTTCTGAGCCCTTTCTATCAGAACCAGCATTAACAACTGACCCAGTCGTCTAGCCGTCACAATCTGGCCCTTGTCAAACTCGCTCAAATCCTCACGCTTGCCCATTTCTCCTGCTTCTAACACATCAACTCTGAGGACAACATGTTCACTTGCTGCCTAATATACCCCACCCACTAACAGGAGATCATCAGGGTTATTCACTTCACCTGGTCATAATGTTATGCCCGATCGGTGTATAGTCGATGTTTGTCTTGTTAATTCTAGTTGTAGACCACAGTGTGTCAGTGTTGGATGTTTGAGTGTGATCGTCCCACCTGACAGCTGTATGTGACGCAGGGTTTGCCAGCGCTGATCCAGTGATGAGAACTGTTGTAGGACGTCCCGTTCAGCTGACAGCCTGAGAGAGAGAGAGCAAGAAAGAGAGAGAGAGAGAGAGAGAGAGAGAGAGAGGGAGGAGACGCTTGGGTCAAATGAGATGTATTTCAGAGCATGTAGGATATTTCTCCATGCACATCATTATTGTGTTAATAATCTTGAGTCAGAATATCTTCATCTCTTCTCTGATGACGAGGGCGGGGCAACCTGTCACTCACATGAGATCCACCAATAGCAAACCACAACCATCCAATCAATTCCCCACAGACACACTCAAGCCCCGCCCTACATTTGTTCTTGTTTGCGCTTCACTCGATATACGGCACACTAGAGAAGAAAAGAGGTGAGTGCAATTTATATTTTAAGCCTATTTTAAAGGGATGGTAAACCACGATTTCACTTTTCTAACTTTAGCTAGTGTGTAGTGTTGCTGTTTGAGCATAAACAACATCTGCAAAGTTACAACGTTCAAAGTTTAAAGCAAAGGGAGATATTTGCTTTTAAAGAAATCAGTTTCTAAGGACTACAGCAAACGGCCGCTAGGGACTACAGACATTCCTCCAGGGTCTCTGACATCACCAGCCCCAATATTTACATAAACCCCTCCTCCGAGAATATGAAATAAGGGGGCGAGGCCATTTTGTATCGCAGCAGGGAAGCGTTGTTGTGGTATAGTTAGTAGGCTGGAGTGTTGTTGTGGTATAGTTAGTAGGCTGGAGTGCTGTTGTGGTATAGTTAGTAGGCTGGAGTGTTGTTGTGGTATAGTTAGTAGGCTGGAGTGTTGTTGTGGTATAGTTAGTTTGTAGGCTGGAGTGTTGTTGTGGTATAGTTAGTAGGCTGGAGTGTTGTTGTGGTATAGTAAGTAGGCTGGAGTGTTGTTGTGGTATAGTTAGTAGGCTGGAGTGTTGTTGTGGTATAGTTAGTAGGCTGGAGTGCTGTTGTGGTATAGTTAGTAGGCTGGAGTGTTGTTGTGGTATAGTTAGTAGGCTGGAGTGTTGTTGTGGTATAGTTAGTTAGTAGGCTGGAGTGTTGTTGTGGTATAGTTAGTTAGTAGGCTGGAGTGTTGTTGTGGTATAGTTAGTAGGCTGGAGTGTTGTTGTGGTATAGTAAGTAGGCTGGAGTGTTGTTGTGGTATAGTTAGTAGGCTGGAGTGTTGTTGTGGTATAGTTAGTAGGCTGGAGTGTTGTTGTGGTATAGTTAGTAGGCTGGAGTGTTGTTGTGGTATAGTTAGTTAGTAGGCTGGAGTGTTGTTGTGGTATAGTTAGTAGGCTGGAGTGTTGTTGTGGTATAGTTAGTAGGCTGGAGTGTTGTTGTGGTATAGTTAGTAGGCTGGAGTGTTGTTGTGGTATAGTTAGTAGGCTGGAGTGTTGTTGTGGTATAGTTAGTTAGTAGGCTGGAGTGTTGTTGTGGTATAGTTAGTAGGCTGGAGTGTTGTTGTGGTATAGTTAGTTGGCTGGAGTGTTGTTGTGGTATAGTTAGTTAGTAGGCTGGAGTGTTGTTGTGGTATAGTTAGTTGGCTGGAGTGTTGTTGTGGTATAGTTAGTTAGTAGGCTGGAGTGTTGTTGTGGTATAGTTAGTTAGTAGGCTGGAGTGTTGTTGTGGTATAGTTAGTTAGTAGGCTGGAGTGTTGTTGTGGTATAGTTAGTTAGTAGGCTGGAGTGTTGTTGTGGTATAGTTAGTTAGTAGGCTGGAGTGTTGTTGTGGTATAGTTAGTAGGCTGGAGTGTTGTTGTGGTATAGTTAGTAAGCTGGAGTGTTGTTGTGGTATAGTTAGTAGGCTGGAGTGTTGTTGTGGTATAGTTAGTAGGCTGGAGTGTTGTTGTGGTATAGTTAGTTAGTAGGCTGGAGTGTTGTTGTGGTATAGTTAGTAAGTATGCTGGAGTGTTGTTGTGGTATAGTTAGTAGGCTGGAGTGTTGTTGTGGTATAGTTAGTTAGTAGGCTGGAGTGTTGTTGTGGTATAGTTAGTAGGCTGGAGTGTTGTTGTGGTATAGTTAGTAGGCTGGAGTGTTGTTGTGGTATAGTTAGTAGGCTGGAGTGTTGTTGTGGTATAGTTAGTAGGCTGGAGTGTTGTTGTGGTATAGTTAGTTTGTAGGCTGGAGTGTTGTTGTGGTATAGTTAGTAGGCTGGAGTGTTGTTGTGGTATAGTAAGTAGGCTGGAGTGTTGTTGTGGTATAGTTAGTAGGCTGGAGTGTTGTTGTGGTATAGTTAGTAGGCTGGAGTGCTGTTGTGGTATAGTTAGTAGGCTGGAGTGTTGTTGTGGTATAGTTAGTAGGCTGGAGTGTTGTTGTGGTATAGTTAGTAGGCTGGAGTGTTGTTGTGGTATAGTTAGTTAGTAGGCTGGAGTGTTGTTGTGGTATAGTTAGTTAGTAGGCTGGACTGTTGTTGTGGTATAGTTAGTAGGCTGGAGTGTTGTTGTGGTATAGTAAGTAGGCTGGAGTGTTGTTGTGGTATAGTTAGTAGGCTGGAGTGTTGTTGTGGTATAGTTAGTAGGCTGGAGTGTTGTTGTGGTATAGTTAGTAGGCTGGAGTGTTGTTGTGGTATAGTTAGTTAGTAGGCTGGAGTGTTGTTGTGGTATAGTTAGTTAGTAGGCTGGAGTGTTGTTGTGGTATAGTTAGTAGGCTGGAGTGTTGTTGTGGTATAGTTAGTAGGCTGGAGTGTTGTTGTGGTATAGTTAGTAGGCTGGAGTGTTGTTGTGGTATAGTTAGTTAGTAGGCTGGAGTGTTGTTGTGGTATAGTTAGTTGGCTGGAGTGTTGTTGTGGTATAGTTAGTTAGTAGGCTGGAGTGTTGTTGTGGTATAGTTAGTTGGCTGGAGTGTTGTTGTGGTATAGTTAGTTAGTAGGCTGGAGTGTTGTTGTGGTATAGTTAGTTAGTAGGCTGGAGTGTTGTTGTGGTATAGTTAGTTAGTAGGCTGGAGTGTTGTTGTGGTATAGTTAGTAAGCTGGAGTGTTGTTGTGGTATAGTTAGTAGGCTGGAGTGTTGTTGTGGTATAGTTAGTAGGCTGGAGTGTTGTTGTGGTATAGTTAGTAGGCTGGAGTGTTGTTGTGGTATAGTTAGTAAGCTGGAGTGTTGTTGTGGTATAGTTAGTAGGCTGGAGTGTTGTTGTGGTATAGTTAGTTAGTAGGCTGGAGTGTTGTTGTGGTATAGTTAGTAGGCTGGAGTGTTGTTGTGGTATAGTTAGTAGGCTGGAGTGTTGTTGTGGTATAGTTAGTAGGCTGGAGTGTTGTTGTGGTATAGTTAGTAGGCTGGAGTGTTGCTGTGGTTTTTATGTATTGTTGATCTACAGGCCTGCTAAACATGCTTCTGTGTTTGATTTGGCTACTACAGGGAGTGCAGAATTATTAGGCAAATGAGTATTTTGACCACATCATCCTCGTTATGCATGTTGTCTTACTCCAAGCTGTATAGGCTGGAAAGCCTACTACCAATTAAGCATATTAGGTGATGTGCATCTCTGTAATGAGAAGGGGTGTGGTCTAATGACATCAACATCCTATATCAGGTGTGCATAATTATTAGGCAACTTCCTTTCCTTTGGCAAAATGGGTCAAAAGAAGGACTTGACAGGCTCAGAAAAGTCAAAAATAGTGAGATATATTGCAGAGGGATGCAGCAGTCTTAAAATAGCCAAGCTTCTGAAGCGTGATCATCGAACAATCAAGCGTTTCATTCAAAATAGTCAACAGGGTCGCAAGAAGCGTGTGGAAAAACCAAGGCGCAAAATAACTGCCCGTGAACTGAGAAAAGTCAAGCGTGCAGCTGCCAAGATGCCACTTGCCACCAGTTTGGCCATATTTCAGAGCTGCAACATCACTGGAGTGCCCAAAAGCACAAGGTGTGCAATACTCAGAGACATGGCCAAGGTAAGAAAGGCAGAAAGTCGACCACCACTGAACAAGACACACAAGCTGAAACGTCAAGACTGGGCCAAGAAATATCTCAAGACTGATTTTTCTAAGGTTTTATGGACTGATGAAATGAGAGTGAGTCTTGATGGGCCAGATGGATGGGCCCGTGGCTGGATTGGTAAAGGGCAGAGAGCTCCAGTCCGACTCAGACGCCAGCAAGGTGGAGGTGGAGTACTGGTTTGGGCTGGTATCATCAAAGATGAGCTTGTGGGGCCTTTTCGGGTTGAGGATGGAGTCAAGCTCAACTCCCAGTCCTACTGCCAGTTTCTGGAAGACACCTTCTTCAAGCAGTGGTACAGGAAGAAGTCTGCATCCTTCAAGAAAAACATGATTTTCATGCAGGACAATGCTCCATCACACGCGTCCAAGTACTCCACAGCGTGGCTGGCAAGAAAGGGTATAAAAGAAGAAAATCGAATGATATGGCCTCCTTGTTCACCTGATCTGAACCCCATTGAGAACCTGTGGTCCATCATCAAATGTGCGATTTACAAGGAGGGAAAACAGTACACCTCTCTGAACAGTGTCTGGGAGGCTGTGGTTGCTGCTGCACGCAATGTTGATGGTGAACAGATCAAAACACTGACAGAATCCATGGATGGCAGGCTTTTGAGTGTCCTTGCAAAGAAAGGTGGCTATATTGGTCACTGATTTGTTTTTGTTTGGTTTTTGAATGTCAGAAATGTATATTTGTGAATGTTGAGATGTTATATTGGTTTCACTGGTAAAAATAAATAATTGAAATGGGTATAAATTAGTTTTTTGTTAAGTTGCCTAATAATTATGCACAGTAATAGTCACCTGCACACACAGATATCCCCCTAAAATAGCTAAAACTAAAAACTACTTCCAAAAATATTCAGCTTTGATATTAATGAGTTTTTTGTGTTCATTGACAACATGGTTGTTGTTTAATTATTAATGTTGTAAAATTAATCCTCAAAAATACAACTTGCCTAATAATTCTGCACTCCCTGTATAGTAAAGCCAATGTTTAGTGTTCGTTCTTGCGACAGATATTTGGCTATAATCGTTCTAAAAATACAAAAGTGCCATTCAGGAGCGATCACTACAGATCCGCAGTCTTTACTCTTGAGGACTGAACAGCTTCTGCTCGATCATCTTCACTAAAATTGTCTGGGTCTGATTCGGGCTCAGATTGGTTTGGTTTTATTGACGCCATTGTTTCTAACACTACCCAAAGCACAGGCTACCGGTGAAGGGAAGGGGCGGGACGTTTCCCACAAACGTGCACTAGGCGGTTAGCCAATCACAACACACTGAGCCAGCTAACCAATCAGAGCCCATTGCGTATTTTTGAGGGACCGGCTTCATAGAACCCGGAAACCATCAGACCGTTTTTACAAGGAGGGACAGAGCAGTGTAGAATAAAGGTCAAATATATGAAAATTAATGCCATTTTTTAAACAAAGCATGAACACATGTTACAGTGCAGCCCACAAACACAATCAAGCCTTCGGAAGAATGTGTTTTACCACCCCTTTAAACATTACATTTTGAAGTAATCGTGTTTTATTTACACATTTTTACAGTATAACCAGAAAATCTGAACTTCCATTGTTAATACTAAAACTCTTATGCAGTTTAGTCGGCTCTTACAGTAAAACGGTAAATAACTGATTTATAACTGATTAACTGATTTTAGGCCAGCGGCTCAACTCAAGCATGAAGGAAAGAGAGCAGATGTAAAGCGTCATGGCGTCTGTCAGCCATAAGGGGGCAGTGATGCCAAACGCTCGAGCTAAACAGCAGAGCTGAAGAGCTGTTAGCACAGATGTCATGAATCATGAGATATGACCTTTGCATCTTTCACAGCAGGCTCCCGTCTGCTTGACCACCAGCGCACAGTCCTCGGCCAGCGGCGGACACTTCTCCTGCTTACAGTCCGCTTTCTGATTCTGAAACACATGGACAATCCTTATCCTTCACCAGTCATGTGATCCGCTCTCGGGCTTAACTCAATCACACCATCAACAGCACACAAATGCATGTCCATAAAGAGCAGCATCATCTTTCAGAGATAAAACTTCCTGTATTGATCGCTATTCATCAGCAGAATCAATACGAGACATTCATCAAGCGGCCGTATCAGCTCTCACACACACACACACACACACATCCCGCTCTGTTACACACTGGACATGTGATCAGGACGGGGTTATCAGTTCCTCTGTTTGTATTTACACTGGACATACGCGTGAGACATGCACGAGACTATTAAAAACCCGCATGTGCAAGTCGTCTCAACTCTTTATCTATTACAGGACTTTAAAAACGTAGTAAATAAAGTTAAAGTAGTGTAAAAACAGACTTATTAATCATATCATGTTTTACAGCTGCAGCGCAAATCATACATGCAGTCCTTCGTACACTGTAATTATACATTTAAGTAATATTAATAATCAACATGTACTATAGCGTTTGTTTGAGGGTTAGTTGCACATAATTATGCATAATTCTATGCAAAAAATACCGTTATTAATGTAAGATATGTAACAAGTGTTATGTTTATTATTTGACAGTGTTATTGTTACCTGTAGTTACTGTGGTAATTATTATAAATTATGCATAATTGACATGCAACTAACCCCAAACACTGAAAATGCTTTATCGCAACTTTTTATCTTTTGTCAAATCAACTTAAATAATTATCGTGAATGAGATAACATAATATTTTGAGTTTCTAGTTATTAAACCAATCTCCTCTGTTGACTAACATTATAGTTACACGTTATTTGAAGGTGTCAATGTTAGAGTGTAATTATATATTTAAGCACTGAGTAATATTAATCAACACCATGTCCTTACTATACGCTGAAAATGATTGTTGGTTTAACTTAAAAAAAGTAACCTTACAATTCTGAGTTAAAAATATGGGTTACACATTATTTGAAGGTGTCATTGATACAGTGTAATTATATATTTAAGCACTGAGTAATATTTAGTAACTACATGTACTTACTATATAGGGTTAGGGTTGCATGTGATTAAGCATAATTTACTGAAGTGTTACCAAATATAGTAAGTGCATGATGTACATTAATATTCCTGCACAATCCTTAAATATTCCTTATAAAACTTCCTTTGGGTGTCTTATATATATTTGTTGTATAATAATAATTATTGAATATCTGTGTATATCTCCACTAGTGTTTGTTGTTCATATCATATTTTGAGTTTGTGTTGATTAAAGCAATTCTTTCTTTGTATTAACTCGAGATTTCAGTTCTAACGAACTCACAGTGGTATAACTTTGTGTAAGTGATGATGATAATGTGACGGTGTGTTGTGTTGCCGTGAGAAACGGCCCTGTGAGGGTCATGTGATATTCACCAGGCAGACGCAGGAGATGCAGGGGTTGTCTGTGATGTTGGGGATGTGCAGGACTTCTCCCTCGTCCTCACAGCTGGCCTCTGTACCTGAGAACACAACAACAGTTCATACACACTCTCACACTTCACCTTACGCTGGCACCGTTACTATAGCAACAGCACATGATGCATAACTGCATGCAACTAACCCCACAGCAAACCCTAACCCTATGTAGTGAGGACATGTAGTTCATTAATATTACTCAATACTTGAATAGATAATTACACTGCAACATTTTAAGGTGTCATTGCTACAGTGTAATTATATTTTACATCTATTTTAAACATGAAATTGTGAAGTAAAATTGTAAAACGTAGTCTGATAATCGTTGTTTTATTTACACATTTTTACAGAATAACCAGAAAATCTGAACTTCCATCATTAATGCTAAAACTCTTAGTGCATTTGAGATGGCTCTTACAGTAAAAGCTGTAAATGGGTCAATGACAAATAAGAAAAATTATACATTTTTAAAAATAAAAAAAATATTAATTTTAAGCAAAAAAGTTTTAAAATGCATTTTAATGTCCAAAAAAATGTAAGGTGTGGATTCATGTTGGTTTGATAGCTTTGAAGACGGCCTTCATTCATTATTAAACAAGATTTCTGATTTTACCACCCAGAAAATGTCAGGTGGTGCGACCATATATTCATTATTTGAGATAATATACATATACAATATACATATGAATCATTGTAAAAATGCATATCACATGGTAAATTCCCTTTCTCTTTTCTATGTGTTGCCCTTTTAGTCCAATTCATATAAACGCACACTTTTCTGTGTGTTCAGAACACACAGGAGTTTGTTTTGTATTATTTGTATACATTATATAATGGTTTACATTTATATTTCTTACTTCATTTTGCAATTGCAGTGGGAATTGATAGTGTTAAATGTAAATTTGCTGGTCGCACCACCTGACATTTTAGGCCTTTGAAACACCACAACTCAAAAAGTCGATTGAATTTAAAAAATAATAATTTAAGAGTATCTTATAAAGGAAATATCGTAGATCAATTTGATTTGTGACGTATTTTTTTTAGGAAAATAATGAATTCAGGCACAAAAAATACATGTCATGTCCAAATAACTGATTTTGTTGCATATGTTACATGTATTTACTACAGTAATAACAGTAAATGATGCATAATTACAACTAACCCACAAACTAACTCAGTTACACTAGTTTATTTTAAGGTGTCAGTGTTACAGTGTAACTATATATTGAAGTACTGAGTAATATTAATGAACATCATGCACTTAATATATCTAGTAACACTTTATTTTACAGTATCATTGTTACATGTGTTACTATAGTAACATAATAATTACATGCAACTAACCCTCAACCAAACCCAAACCCTGTAGTAAGTACATGATGTTACTAAATATTACTCGCTACTTAAATATAGAATTACACTGTAACAATGACACCTTCAAATAAAGGCTAACACTTTATCTTACAGTGTCCTTTAGGGGCTGCACAATTCATCGATTACAATTACAGATGCCACAATTATGTAATCGTTCAATAAAATGTAATCGTAATAACCAAAAAAAGTCCACTTATATTATTCTGTGCACTTAATGTGTGTTTTTATCTTTCTTTCTACAGATTATCTTAAGTTCTTTCCCCATTGTTTTTATTTTTAGTATAACATTATAATTGAAAGAAACCAAACCAGTGTATATTTGACTTAATGCTATAGAATAATCATAATTACAATATCAAGGGATTATGATTTTTGTCATAATCGTGCAGCCCTAGTGTCCTTATTACATGTAGTTACACAGTAATAACAGTAAATGATGCATAATTACATGCAACTAACCCTATAGTTAATTATTACAATTTTAACAATTTACTGTAACAATTATATATTTAAGTGCTGAGTAATATTAATGATCAACATGTACTTGGACTATGGTTTGGTTTAGGGTTAGTTGCATGTAATTATGCATAATTTACTGTTACTACAGTAAGGCTATGTAACAAGGACACTGTGGTCACACAATATTTCAGTGATTATCGAGTCATATAAATGAGCTCCACTGGTTTTATTCAAGTCAAAAATATCAATCTAATACATAAACTCACTACTGTACACTAATTAATAACTGCGTAATGTAATATATAAGAGCTCAATTATTTCCACCAGCCTTCCTTTGTTTATTCCCCAAACTAAACACTCCTGAGCCTGGAGATCACACTCAGAGCCCCGCTCGCGCAGAGGCGTCCGGTGGACCGCGGGTGTCGGTGCGCTTACCGGTGATTAACGGCGCGGTGGAGCGCGGCGCGTGGAGGATGAGGAGCCAGAGCAGCAGGTTGTGTGTTCCGTGAGGAGACACACACCGCATCCTAAAGTCACTCCAGACGCGCGGGCGGCAAGAAAACAACTCAATAAATACAGTATCCGAGAGCGCGCTCCGTTCGGCTCCAGAGAGAGCGCGGCATGGGGGTCATGAGGGAGTCGAGCCCGACGCCAGCCCTTCAGCAAACCGCATCATCATGACAAACACGCTCGGAAGTACATCCAGATCCGCAGCTCGCTCACACACACCGCACGCAGAGTTTAACTCGGAGGTAAGATCCAGGGGTCCCGTGGAGAGATGGCACTGCCATGGTCCGGTGTGTGGTCAGAGCTGTGCGGGTCATCTCTGGCGACAGTCCTCGCGCTACACATCCCCGCGGCAGCGCGCGCGCATGTCTGCCCTCTCTATTTAAACGCACGTGTGGGCTCCGATCGCGCGGATCTGTGTGTGTGTGTGCACGGCGAGATCCGCCCCTATATCCCACAACACACTCCTGGAGCTTTCTCACCAAACAAGAATTTCAGCCTATTACAATGACCGCTGGATGGGCGCATGCCTTTCGCATGTAATTCCTAATCTTAGAATAACAATGACTTCATTCAACGCCGATTGTCCAAAGTAGGTGCTAAGCGTCTCCAGAGAGCCGCGCGCATCTGCACATCAAAGATGAGCTGGAGCCTGGAGAGGATGGGTCCTGAGAGGAGAGACATGCCCCTGAGCCCAGACTCCACTGCTGTAGGGCCAGTCGCCAGAGAGCGCCAGAGAGCACTCAGAGGTGGAGGAGCACCTGAGACCTCTCCTTACAGCGAAAATGACCCCATACAAGTCACCAGTTACAATACAACTCGAGTAAAAGTCTTAAAGGGGTGGTTTATCGCCCCTTTTTACAAGAGGTAAAATAAGTCTCTGATGTCCCCAGTGTGTGTGTGTGTGTGAAGTTTTAGCTCAAAATAAGATAATTTTTATAGCATGTTAAAATGTGCTGTTTTTGTGTGTATCCCTTTTAATGCAAATTAACTGATGCTCCCGCCCCCTTTCAGGAAGAGGGCGGAGCTTCAAGAGCTCATGTTAGCCGCTCTGATTACCTCACACACACACACACACACACACACTGAACATGACAGAAACTGTTCAGCCTTTTATGATCAAAGGTCGGACAATGATGGAGAGACTCCAGAAGAAGAGACGACACACTCTAAAAAAAAAAAAGAGGACAAATTTGTACCTTTTAAGGAACAAATGGCCGTCACTGGGGTGGGACCCTTAAGGGTACATTCTTGTACCTCTAAGTCAGGGGTAGGCATGTTGGGTCCTAGAGAGCTGATGTCCTGCAGAGTTTAGCTCCAACCTTACTAAGCCACCACAGTATAAAACTCATGGCTCCCAGCATGCATTGCAGCATTAAGTATGTCACCATTGTTGAGATTCATATGCTGATTCTTGATATCTGTGTGCGTCTAATCTGAATGTCTGATCTGTGGCAAGAAATTATTGTTGGTGAATATTATTTATTAATATTTTTATTCAGTGATGAGTTTAGTCAAGCATTTTTCTTCATGATAATTTTTGTTGATGGCTTCTTTTGAACAGATTATGTGTTTTATTAACACTGTAACAAAAACCACAAACTCACATAAAAAGTCAAGAGTCAAACCGGCCAACTAAAGGAAACACTGATCTCCATAATGGCGACCAAACATTTTCAATAAAACATCTAAAGCTCTGTTAATTCTCAATAAAAGCTTCTGTAGACGTCTTTCAGGGTTGGAGACAAACGGCTCTCTAGGACCGAACTTGCCGGCCAATGGTATGATTGTACCCTAAGGACCAATGGCTGACCGTTAAAGGTACAGTTATATGTTTTGTTCCCCAAGGAACACAATTGTACCTCCACTGTACCTTTTCTTCTGAGAGTGCCTGTAGAACGAGACAGGACGCTTCTGGAGGGATAGTTGATGAGTTGATGAGTGTATGTCATGATGATCTCACCCCCTTTGTTGTGTGTTCCCGGGGGCGGGGTTATGCAAATGTTAGGGTTGTGATGTCACTAACTCGTTGTAGTCCCGACCAGCCGTTTGTTGTAGTCCTTAAAGAGAAAATATCTCCCTTTGCTTTGAACTTTGCAGATGTTGTTTCTGCTCAAACAGCGACGCTACACACTCACTAAAGTTACACAAGTCAAATCATAATCAACCACGCCTTTAGAGTATCTGATTATAACAGTGCTGAAGTATTTTACTATAGGCTCAACGGTGCACTATCCTCGACACCTGAGACACACACCAGTGAAAATAAGACACTATTGATTTGTAAGATGAGAAATCATGTTTATTTTCTAAAATCGGAATAAAACTGAACACTTTAATACCGCAATAAATCAAGGTCGACACGACAGCCTCTCAAGTCTCAGTGAAGCTCGAGTGCACAAAAGGCCAGGAGTAAACCGATGTCCTTCAGTAAGGTCTCGTCAATAAAGCGGATGAATAAAGTAATGTTAAGTCAAATATTCACTGGATGTGCAATCAAACCTGCGCTTCATCAACTCTCCGCTAAAGCACTCGCATTCGTGTAACGTCGCCTCGATGACATGTTTGTGTGAGTAAACACACACGATACACGAGTCCCTTCAATGCCTTTAGATGGTGATTTCGCTTCTCTTCTGCAGAACAAGTAGAGCCATGCAAACTGTAATGTGTAACTGTGTTACTCAACACAAATGTACTGGAGTAAAAAGCACATTTACTTGTTCAAAACTGTAGTCAAGTAGAGAGTAAAGTTGGCTAATGTCTTTGATACTCATCACAAGTAGCCAAAAAGATCTACATCCACGTATGATAGTCACGTTTAACAGGTTTAATAATCGACAGTGAGTGATAAACCCATAGATAGCCATAATAAAGGCTAGATGTCTCGTCCGCGCTGCTGGCCAATGGAGGTCGACGTCCGCACCTGGCGGCCATCTTGTCACAGTCAGCTCGCTCACTCATTGTGTTTTAATGGTGCATGTACTTTTAAAAAAAACATAACTTTCTCAATTTTCTACCGATTTTCAAACTGATTGGTTTGTTATAAACGTCAGAGATGTAGTTATGACACTGCTGAATCATTATTAATAATTATTCATTATTTGTTAAAGCATCTAGAATTATAGCCACCTTAATAACGTTTTGGTCAGAAATCAAACAATTTGTAAATCCGTCCAGATTTCAGCGAGATAAGAGTATGTGTTCAGATCACTCGCCTCACATCAGGAGCCCGCCAGAAAGCTGGCCTGTGACAAGATGGCCGCCGCTGATGACGTTAGAGACTCCGCCTTAAGACTTTAGTATGTATATCTATGGATAAACCATCCTCAGCTCACACACACACTTCCTGTCAGAGACACACATGCTGTGAGACGATGTTTATTTCTGAGGAAACGTCTTACGTGTTTGTGATACGATGGGGATGTACCTACGCCATGAGCATCTCATCGATCTTATACTGAAAGATTTACTCATGCACGCATTATGATTTTCATTAAAGATGACATATCATGAAATCTGACTCTTTCTGTGCTGAAGTGCTATAATCGTGTCCCATCTACAGTACCAACCCAGAAAACATGAGAAAGGACAGGCCAGTAACTGTGCTTTGGTAAGCCTTTCCCTACAAGCCTGTGAAAAACGAGCCGCTCAGATTTCTCTCCCCTTCTGACGTATGAAGGGGATCTATTATAATATTAGTGACCCTTAATCTGCACGTCTCCACCCACGGCGCTGACGGACTGTCCCATATTAGCATAGTCTCCACCCTCAGTCTGTTTTACACCATCCGCCATTTCCTCCACACTAGAGCCGCTGTGGAGACACTGTCCTGTGCGCAGTCGAGGAGCATCGCCTGCACGGGTCAGTTCTGCTGAACAGTTAAAGCTCAAGGATGGATCAGTAACTGTTTGTGGTCCCGCTCACAGTCTCTGGAGAACCTTTCATGAAGTAAAAGATTTGAATAAATCATATTATGAAATAAATGCTTTTCTGCAAAGCCCGTTGGCCATAGGTCGGTCATGGCAGAAGCTTCATCTGTGCTCAGTCACACATTTGTGTGTTGATTTTGATGTTTGATCGTTGTCCTGATGGAAGATCCAGCCGCGGCCCATTATAAGAGTTCTAGCAGGTTTTGATGTTTCATCTGCTGGTGTGAGTCCATGAGACCATGGGCCCTATCTTGCACCCAGCGTAATTGACTTTGTACACCGACGCATGTGTCATTCCTATTTTGCACCCGCGCAAAGCGCGCTTTTCCCTCCACAGAAGCACGTCGCTAAACTAGTGAATGAACTTGCGCTCCCTGGGCGGTTCAGCGCAAAAAAGGAGGCGTGTTCCGGCGCAAACAATCCCTGGTGCTATTTTGCTGTTCCATTAAACAATTGCGCCACTGACCAGAAAAAACCTAGTCTAAAGTCAGTGGCGCGTTGCGCGTTGTTCATTATGCTATTTTAAGGGCGCATGCTTGACCATAGCGTGCACAACGCGCATACACTTTGCTCATGTAATCTACACAGATGCAACAGTTATTTTTGCAAATCATAAATTGTTACACTAAAAAAATATTAACACATGAGATGACGGAAATCATTGTGGTGTGCCATGAAGATGTGAAAAAATAGGCATAAATCTAGCTTACAAATGATTCAGGCTAATTATTTATTTAACCGACGCTATTTTGGGTGGGTTTCTCCCATCCCCATACAACACAACTTCTCTGTCTTTCACTGCTCTTACAAGAACATCAGTCTCCTCGGCTGTGAACGGCTCCTGGCGTGCGCCTGGTAAATACGCCATAATAATAGCAATCCATAATGGAACTTGCGCACCTGCTTTTAAAGGGAATGTTGGATGACACTCTGATTGGTTTATTCACGTTACGCCCAAACCACACCTATGAATAATGAAGCTACTTCAGACCAACCCATTTTAGATTTGCGCCGGGCGCAAGAGCCATTTATCCCGCCGGGAAAATAGCAACAGCGCCGAGACCCGCCCACAAAGTTACTTGCGCTTTGACACTTGCGTTTCAGATCGTTAAAATAGGGCCCCATGTGTCTGAACAAGAAGTCCAGGACCTCCACCAAAAAAATTGCCAACATTAAAGAGCCAGCGGTGTGTTTAACCATGGGCATGGGGGACTTTATCCCTGTTTGCACAAAACACATCTGGAGGGTTTTCTGCCCAGACGCTCTTGCTTTAGTGTCAGGTGACCACAGAAGCTCCAGTCATGTCTGAATATGCTAGAGTTTGTTTCTGGATGAGCGAGGAGGATTGTTCTTCAATCCCTCCCAAACAACATGTGCTGATGTAGGGGATGTTTGAAGGCTTTCTGAGACCAAGACTCACTAATCTCTGAGATTCTCCATCGGTGTCTCTTTGTCCACTCAAACGCTCCTCCTCTCGTGCATTAGGACGATATAACACCCTCTTCCAGATTCAGAACATCTTTAGTTGAATGAACCTCTTAATTATTGCCCTGATGGTGGACATGGGGATGTTCAATGCTTGAAGCTCAACAATCTTTAGCTGCACATCAGAACTATATTCTGTGCTTTTACTGATTGTGATGATGACTGAGAGAGTTGGCCTTTGTTTTTCCTCATATTTATACTCCTGTGAAACTCAAAACAATGAAACAGTTCAGATTACTTGTGTCAGTTTTGTGAACTCAAAAGAAACTTTTAGAAGTTTAATTTGATTGAACTAACGTGTTTCATTTGAGTTGGCTCTACTCAAACCCATTCATTATTTAGAGCTTCAGGCTTCAAGTCTCGCACATTCACTGAAAACAGCTGATT
>CM042252.1:1117217-1209717 GCA_023566225.1 Romanogobio albipinnatus | reverse complement strand
AAATCCGTTTGAATGTCCGCTGTCTTTGTCCTGGATTTCCCATGACAGTGCATTTGTAAGTCTTGACGAGTTTAAAGTAAAAACTGAGTCCTTGTTTTAGGGTGCTTTCACATCTCTAGCTCGGTTCATTTGGTCCGAACCAAGGCAAAACATTATACATTGTAGCATTTTTCAGCTTTTTTGGCTCCTTTTCACACCGCACTGATTGCTTTGGTCCGAACCAGTTGAAACGAACCAAAATGCAGTCACATGACAACATCCACATCACTCATTGGCCATGGCGTATTTCCTAAACTGCGGCTGCGCGGGCTGGTTTTGTCCCTGGCCATAATCTATTACATTGTTTGTATACGCCACAATATGCAAACAAAACATTTCTATAATGAAGCGCGGATGCGGCTTGAAAACAGCGTTCTGAGTTTTCGAATGTTGGGACCTAATATGGTCATCAGAGCAAATTTCTATGAGGCTCCACCCCTCCTCACTACTCCAAGTTTATCCGCAAGCAGCCATGCTAAAGTGCAAACTGTCAACAAACACTTCCTCATCCCATAATGCCGAGCACAGCTGACTACGGCAGCTGGTTTAGTCCAAAAAACAATCAGTACTTTTTGCAGTTGGGTCTGTTCGAGGTCGGATCACGTTCTCCAGAGTTCGTCTGAAAGCGTCCGGACACCACCTCTTCCAGGAGCTCTCGTGCGCTTGTGTGGTCCGCTTTTGGTGCGCACCCGAGAGCGATTGCTGCTTTCACACCTGACCAAACGAACCGCACCAAAGGGGAAAACCAACTCTAGTACGATCAAACCGGACTAAAGGAGGCAGGTGTGAAAGCAGCCTTACTCAATTTCAATATAGAAGTCTTTACTGACTCAATATAGAAGTCTAATGGTGTACTAACGTCACCAAAGTCGAAATCACAATCACCAACGGACCCCATCTCAGTACCAAATAAAGCATGTTATTCATATAAAATATGACTTATTGATCAATAATATTTAAATAAACAATATTAGCCATTATAAAAGCACAAGAAGTTTGTACAATAGGAAATAAAAAAGCAAACAGTTCAGTTAAAAGTACAAAAGCAGCACTAGTTATTCTGCGTTCACACTAAATGTGAATAGCGCGTCTGGAGCGAGTGATGTCAGTGTTAAGTCAATGGAAAGGCGTGTTGACGCGCGTCTGGAGCGAGTGATGTCAGTGTTAAGTCAATGGAAAGGCGTGTTGACGCGCGTCTGGAGCGAGTGATGTCAGTGTTAAGTCAATGGAAAGGCGTGTTGACGCGCGTCTGGAGCGAGTGATGTCAGTGTTAAGTCAATGGAAAGGCGTGTTGACGCGCGTCTGGAGCGAGTGATGTCAGTGTTAAGTCAATGGAAAGGCGTGTTGACGCGCGTCTGGAGCGAGTGATGTCAGTGTTAAGTCAATGGAAAGGAGTGTTGACGCGCGTCTGGAGTGAGTGATGTCAGTGTTAAGTCAATGGAAAGGCGTGTTGACGCGCGTCTGGAGCGAGTGATGTCAGTGTTAAGTCAATGGAAAGGCGTGTTGACGCGCGTCTGGAGCGAGTGATGTCAGTGTTAAGTCAATGGAAAGGAGTGTTGACGCGCGTCTGGAGTGAGTGATGTCAGTGTTAAGTCAATGGAAAGGCGTGTTGACGCGCGTCTGGAGCGAGTGATGTCAGTGTTAAGTCAATGGAAAGGCGTGTTGACGCGCGTCTGGAGCGAGTGATGTCAGTGTAAAGTCAATGGAAAGGAGTGTTGACGCGCGTCTGGAGTGAGTGATGTCAGTGTTAAGTCAATGGAAAGGCGTGTTGACGCGCGTCTGGAGTGAGTGATGTCAGTGTTAAGTCAATGGAAAGGCGTGTTGACGCGCGTCTGGAGCGAGTGATGTCAGTGTTAAGTCAATGGAAAGGCGTGTTGACGCGTGTCTGGAGGTCCTGCGGCGTGATGGACGTGATTCCGCCTCATTCACGCGTCCAGTTCACACGAATGACGCAAATTTGACGTGAATTGAGCGTCTTGTGCGAGTGGTGCTTTTTGTGCATTCACGCGTTTGAAGCGAATTCGCGTCTGACGCCCGAGTGGAAAATTTTAACTTTGGCGTCTATTCGCGGCGCGTTAACCAATCAGGAGCCTGCTCGCTGCGGTCACATGGTGAAGTGATGTGATGAGAAACCCTGCATAATTTAAAAATACTACTATTGTGTCACAAAATGTAGTTTTAAGACTTTTCCAGATGAGAATGTAGTTGTTTAAAGCTCAAATCTGTGGTTTATTTATAAAGAGAGCGCCTATTTAAAAAATGATCAGGTGTGTGTGGAGCTGAACATGTGATCTGGTGTGTGTGGAGCTGAACATGTGATCTGGTGTGTGTGGAGCTGAACATGTGATCTGGTGTGTGTGGAGCTGAACATGTGATCTGGTATGTGTGGAGCTGAACATGTGATCTGGTGTGTGTGGAGTTGAACATGTGATCTGGTGTGTGTGGAGTTGAACATGTGATCTGGTGTGTGTGGAGTTGAACATGTGATCTGGTGTGTGTGGAGCTGAACATGTGATCTGGTGTGTGGAGTTGAACATGTGATCTGGTGTGTGTGGAGTTGAGCATGTGATCTGGTGTGTGTGGAGTTGAACATGTGATCTGGTGTGTGTGGAGTTGAGCATGTGATCTGGTGTGTGTGGAGTTGAGCATGTGATCTGGTGTGTGTGGAGTTGAACATGTGATCTGGTGTGTGTGGAGTTGAACATGTGATCTGGTGTGTGTGGAGTTGAACATGTGATCTGGTGTGTGTGTGGAGTTGAACATGTGATCTGGTGTGTGTGGAGTTGAACATGTGATCTGGTGTGTGTGGAGTTGAACATGTGATCTGGTGTGTGTGGAGCTGAACATGTGATCTGGTGTGTGTGGAGCTGAACATGTGATCTGGTGTGTGTGGAGTTGAACATGTGATCTGGTGTGTGTGGAGTTGAACATGTGATCTGGTGTGTGTGGAGTTGAACATGTGATCTGGTGTGTGTGGAGTTGAACATGTGATCTGGTGTGTGTGGAGCTGAACATGTGATCTGGTGTGTGTGGAGCTGAACATGTGATCTGGTGTGTGTGGAGCTGAACATGTGATCTGGTGTGTGTGGAGAGAGAAGCATCGAACATCAGGGAGAACTACTAGTGTGAGTACTGTTTTCATTTTCCTCATTTGATCTGTAGTTCAGCTGCTATTTAGAACGTTGTCTGTGTGGGGTAGCTGGCAGTTTGTTTGTATTGTCGTTTGTTAACAACACGTGCGACCTAGCGTTTCACTGGGAGTAGCCAGCTGTATTCACTAACGACACTTAATGTGAGAATAAATTGAGTAGTACTCCGCGGCAGCGGAAGCGGCAGCCCTTGTGTGAAGCCCTCCTCGTGTGAAGACCGTCGAGTGTAAAGACATCGACTCTACTCTGCGCGACTCCACTCGAGCAAGGACACCGACAAGGCACTTAAGTATAGCTTTCCTTCTACTTTGTCCACTTTTGTGTTTAGCTTGTTTTTATCTGTTTATTTCTCTGACCCGTATTCACTATGTGCTTCCAAATACATACCATTATCACACACACCCGTAAGTCACGCTCGGTACATTCTAGACGCCGTAATCCTAATAATCTGCGTAGTGTACCTATTTCCTCTGCTACATTAATGTCCATTCCAATTGGTCTCTGGAATTGCCAGTCTGCTGTAAACAAAGCAGACTTTATTTCATCTATTTCCGCTCATTCACATCTCGGTCTCATGGCTCTAACTGAGACCTGGATCAAACCAGAAGACACTGCCACTCCTGCAGCTCTCTCAAATAATTTCACTTTTTCACACACCTCTCGCCCGATTGGGAGGGGCGGAGGTACTGGTTTGCTCATCTCAAAGGATTGGAAATTTGAGCCCATTCCTTCTCTATCTGGCAACTGCTCGTTTGAATCACACTCAATCACTATCACTCACCCTGCTAAAATCCATGTTGTAGTTATTTATCGCCCTCCAGGCCAACTGGGTAACTTCTTGGAGGAATTGGATATGTTACTCTCCCACTTCCCTGAAGATGGCACTCCTCTGGTACTGCTCGGTGACTTCAACATTCACCTTGATAAACCCCAAGCTACAGACTTCACCACTCTTCTGACCTCATTTGACCTTAAGCGAGTATCTACTACAGCTACTCACAAATCAGGTAACCATCTGGACCTTATCTACACACGCTACTGCTCCACAGACGACACTTTAGTTACTCCATTGCACACCTCAGATCACTTTCTCATCACTCTCAACCTCCTACTGACTCCTGACACAACACACACTCCTCCGCTGATCACCTTTCGGCGTAATCTACGCTCACTCTCTCCCTCCCGTCTATCCACTATGGTTTCCTCCTCACTCCCTCCACCTGCTCAGTTCTCAGCACTGGACACTAACAGTGCTACTGACACTCTTTGCTCCACTCTAACATCTTGCTTAGACAACCTCTGTCCCGTTTTAACCAGGCCAGCCCGCACCACTCCCTCTGCCCCCTGGCTGTCGGATGTTCTCCACGAACATCGCTCTGGGCTCCGGGCGGCAGAGAGGAAGTGGCGCAAAACTAAAAATGCTACTGACCTGACCCTGTATCAGTCTCTCCTCGCTTCTTTCTCTGCTAACGTCTCCACTGCTAAAACTACATACTACCACAACAAAATCAACAACTGCTCCGACTCTCGTGCACTTTTCAGAACGTTCTCTTCGCTCCTTTGTCCTCCTCCCCCCCCTCCTTCAACGACTCTTGCAGCTGACGACTTTGCATCATTTTTCACACAAAAAACCTCCTCCATCAGCAGCCAATTCTCCACACCACAAACTGACACGCACATCTCAACAACCATCACACATACGCTCCCCTCTTTTTCGCTGCTCTCTGAAGCTGAAGTCTCCAAACTCATCCTTTCCAACCACCCCACTACCTGTCCGCTTGACCCTATCCCCACTCACCTCCTTCAGGCCATTTCTTCTTCTGTTACTCCTGCACTCACTCACATTGTCAACACCTCTCTTCACACCGGGACCTTCCCCACAGCATTCAAGCAGGCTCGGGTAACCCCACTGCTTAAGAAACCCTCTCTGAACCCAGCACTTTTAGAAAACTACAGACCGGTATCCCTTCTGCCTTTCATTGCAAAGACACTCGAGCGAGTTGTTTTTAACCAGCTCTCTACGTTTCTTGAACAGAACAACCTCCTGGATATCAACCAATCAGGCTTCAAAAGCGGCCACTCAACTGAGACTGCCCTACTCTCGGTTACGGAGGCACTGAGACAGGCAAGAGCGGCTTCCAAATCCACAGTACTTATCTTACTAGATTTGTCTGCTGCTTTTGACACAGTTAACCACCAGATCCTCTTGTCAACTCTCATGAAGATGGGCATCTCAGGAACTGCTCTCCAGTGGCTCAAGTCCTACCTCTCAGGTAGGTCCTTCAGTGTGTCATGGAGAGGTGAAGTGTCTAAGTCACATCATCTAGCCACTGGAGTTCCACAGGGCTCAGTGCTTGGACCACTTCTCTTCTCCATCTACATGTCATCACTGGGATCTGCCATTCAGAAACATGGCTTTTCCTATCACTGCTATGCCGACGACACTCAACTCTACTTCTCATTTCAACCAGATGATCCCACGGTTGGTGTTCGTACCGCTGCCTGCCTAACAGACATTTCTGCCTGGATGAAGGAGCATCACCTGCAACTCAACCTTGCGAAGACAGAACTGCTTGTGGTCTCAGCCAACCCAGCACTTCATCATAATCTCTCCATTCAGCTCGGATCATCAACCATAACTCCGTCCAGGACAGCCAGGAACCTTGGAGTTGTGATTGATGATCAGCTAAAATTCACTGACCACATCACTGCAACAACCCGGTCCTGCAGATTTGCATTATATAACATCAGGAAGATTAGACCCTTCCTATCAGAGCAGGCCACTCAACTCTTGGTCCAAGCTCTTGTTCTCTCCAGACTGGACTACTGTAATGCTCTTCTAGCAGGCCTTCCGGCATGCACTATCAAACCCTTGCAGCTGATCCAGAATGCAGCGGCGAGGGTGATCTTTAACGAGCCGAAGAGAGCGCACGTCACGCCTCTCTTCATCAATCTCCACTGGCTGCCAATAGCCGCTCGCATCAAATTCAAGACACTGGTGCTCGCCTACAAAGCAACCATTGGCTCTGCACCAATGTACCTAAACTCGCTTGTTCAGACTTACACACCCTCCAGGAGCTTACGTTCTGCCAGTGAACGACGCCTTGTGGTGCCATACCAAAGAGGCATGAAATCACTCTCACGGACCTTTTCCTGGACCGCACCCACCTGGTGGAATGACCTACCTATCTCAATTCGAGCAGCCGAGTCTGTAGCCATTTTCAAAAAACAGCTAAAGACACGTCTTTTCCAGCAGCACCTGACCAATCAAGAATAGCACTTAACATTCTATTCATTTTTTGTCTGTCTAATTTATTTAAAAAAAAAAAAAAAAAAAAAAAAAAAAATTGTTCTGTGTTAGATTAACTGAGACTTGTTACAGCACTTGCATACTGTAGCCTTTGACTGTTCTAGTTGCTTCTATTGCTCTCATTTGTAAGTCGCTTTGGATAAAAGCGTCTGCTAAATGACTAAATGTAAATGTAATGTAAATGTGGAGCTGAACATGTGATCTGGTGTGTGTGGAGCTGAACATGTGATCTGGTGTGTGTGGAGCTGAACATGTGATCTGGTGTGTGTGGAGTTGAACATGTGATCTGGTGTGTGTGGAGTTGAACATGTGATCTGGTGGTTGTGGAGCTGAACATGTGATCTGGTGTGTGTGGAGTTGAACATGTGATCTGGTGTGTGTGGAGTTGAACATGTGATCTGGTGTGTGTGGAGTTGAACATGTGATCTGGTGTGTGTGGAGCTGAACATGTGATCTGGTGTGTGTGGAGCTGAACATGTGATCTGGTGTGTGTGGAGCTGAACATGTGATCTGGTGTGTGTGGAGCTGAACATGTGATCTGGTGTGTGGAGCTGAACATGTGATCTGGTGTGTGGAGTTGAACATGTGATCTGGTGTGTGTGGAGTTGAACATGTGATCTGGTGTGTGGAGTTGAACATGTGATCTGGTGTGTGTGGAGTTGAACATGTGATCTGGTGTGTGTGGAGCTGAACATGTGATCTGGTGTGTGTGGAGCTGAACATGTGATCTGGTGTGTGGAGTTGAACATGTGATCTGGTGTGTGTGGAGTTGAACATGTGATCTGGTGTGTGTGGAGCTGAACATGTGATCTGGTGTGCGGAGTTGAACATGTGATCTGGTGTGTGTGGAGCTGAACATGTGATCTGGTGTGTGGAGTTGAACATGTGATCTGGTGTGTGTGGAGTTGAACATGTGATCTGGTGTGTGTGGAGTTGAACATGTGATCTGGTGTGTGTGGAGTTGAGCATGTGATCTGGTGTGTGTGGAGCTGAACATGTGATCTGGTGTGTGTGGAGTTGAACATGTGATCTGGTGTGTGTGGAGTTGAACATGTGATCTGGTGTGTGTGGAGTTGAACATGTGATCTGGTGTGTGTGGAGCTGAACATGTGATCTGGTGTGTGTGGAGTTGAACATGTGATCTGGTGTGTGTGGAGCTGAACATGTGATCTGGTGTGTGTGGAGTTGAACATGTGATCTGGTGTGTGTGGAGTTGAACATGTGATCTGGTGTGTGTGGAGCTGAACATGTGATCTGGTGTGTGTGGAGTTGAACATGTGATCTGGTGTGTGTGGAGCTGAACATGTGATCTGGTGTGTGTGGAGTTGAACATGTGATCTGGTGTGTGTGGAGTTGAACATGTGATCTGGTGTGTGTGGAGTTGAGCATGTGATCTGGTGTGTGTGGAGCTGAACATGTGATCTGGTGTGTGTGGAGTTGGACATGTGATCTGGTGTGTGTGGAGCTGAACATGTGATCTGGTGTGTGTGGAGCTGAACATGTGATCTGGTGTGTGTGGAGCTGAACATGTGATCTGGTGTGTGTGGAGCTGAACATGTGATCTGGTGTGTGTGGAGCTGAACATGTGATCTGGTGTGTGTGGAGCTGAACATGTGATCTGGTGTGTGTGGAGTTGAACATGTGATCTGGTGTGTGTGGAGTTGAACATGTGATCTGGTGTGTGTGGAGTTGAACATGTGACCTGGTGTGTGTGGAGCTGAACATGTGATCTGGTGTGTGTGGAGTTGAACATGTGATCTGGTGTGTGTGGAGCTGAACATGTGATCTGGTGTGTGTGGAGCTGAACATGTGATCTGGTGTGTGTGGAGTTGAACATGTGATCTGGTGTGTGTGGAGTTGAACATGTGATCTGGTGTGTGTGGAGCTGAACATGTGATCTGGTGTGTGTGGAGCTGAACATGTGATCTGGTGTGTGGAGTTGAACATGTGATCTGGTGTGTGTGTGGAGCTGAACATGTGATCTGGTGTGTGTGGAGTTGAACATGTGATCTGGTGTGTGTGGAGTTGAACATGTGATCTGGTGTGTGTGGAGTTGAACATGTGATCTGGTGTGTGTGGAGCTGAACATGTGATCTGGTGTGTGTGGAGCTGAACATGTGATCTGGTGTGTGTGGAGCTGAACATGTGATCTGGTGTGTGTGGAGCTGAACATGTGATCTGGTGTGTGTGGAGCTGAACATGTGATCTGGTGTGTGTGGAGCTGAACATGTGATCTGGTGTGTGTGGAGCTGAACATGTGATCTGGTGTGTGGAGTTGAACATGTGATCTGGTGTGTGTGTGGAGCTGAACATGTGATCTGGTGTGTGTGGAGTTGAACATGTGATCTGGTGTGTGTGGAGCTGAACATGTGATCTGGTGTGTGTGGAGTTGAACATGTGATCTGGTGTGTGTGGAGCTGAACATGTGATCTGGTGTCTGTGGAGCTGAACATGTGATCTGGTGTGTGTGGAGTTGAACATGTGATCTGGTGTGTGTGGAGTTGAACATGTGATCTGGTGTGTGTGGAGCTGAACATGTGATCTGGTGTGTGTGGAGTTGAACATGTGATCTGGTGTGTGTGGAGTTGAACATGTGACCTGGTGTGTGTGGAGCTGAACATGTGATCTGGTGTGTGTGGAGTTGAACATGTGATCTGGTGTGTGTGGAGCTGAACATGTGATCTGGTGTGTGTGGAGTTGAACATGTGATCTGGTGTGTGTGGAGCTGAACATGTGATCTGGTGTGTGTGGAGCTGAACATGTGATCTGGTGTGTGGAGTTGAACATGTGATCTGGTGTGTGTGTGGAGCTGAACATGTGATCTGGTGTGTGTGGAGTTGAACATGTGATCTGGTGTGTGTGGAGTTGAACATGTGATCTGGTGTGTGTGGAGTTGAACATGTGATCTGGTGTGTGTGGAGCTGAACATGTGATCTGGTGTGTGTGGAGCTGAACATGTGATCTGGTGTGTGTGGAGCTGAACATGTGATCTGGTGTGTGTGGAGCTGAACATGTGATCTGGTGTGTGTGGAGCTGAACATGTGATCTGGTGTGTGTGGAGCTGAACATGTGATCTGGTGTGTGGAGTTGAACATGTGATCTGGTGTGTGTGTGTGGAGCTGAACATGTGATCTGGTGTGTGTGGAGTTGAACATGTGATCTGGTGTGTGTGGAGTTGAACATGTGATCTGGTGTGTGTGGAGTTGAACATGTGATCTGGTGTGTGTGGAGCTGAACATGTGATCTGGTGTGTGTGGAGTTGTGAGCTCCAGTGGATCAGGTGCTCAGCGCTCATTAACCCCGGCGAGAGCAGCCTTTCCTCGGCCAGTCCTTCAGCCGCTGGCTATAATTTGTTGTCTGCCAAATCATTATGACTGAGGGCAAAGAGAAGTTTCATAACTTTATTTTTTAAGGATATTTAAATACACATGCAGTGAAGATAATGTTGCCTGGACCACATGTGTGTGGCTATTAATGTTTAATATATATTATTAATGAAAATGAAAAGAGGCAGAGTGGAGTTTTATGACATATTTTTCCTGGAGCGCCTTGAACGCGCGTCTATTTCGCTTCAAACGCTCGGTTTATACACGCGTCCAATTCACGCGAATGGATCCTAAATGTTCAAGCGTCCAACTAGACGCCATTTTGACGCTCTATTGGCGTTTGGTGTGAACGCAGCATTATAGTACATGATTTCAGTTAAATATAAAGTTATGTAACTTTATAAAGCTGTTCTCTGCGGGTGCATGAGCGCTGAACGGGGCTGACGGCCGGGAGCTCCATCTCCAAAAACATCTAAACAGATTGTCAAATATGTGCTATGTTTGTATATAAGTCACATATTTGAGGTCTAAATAACTATAAAAAACTCTTAAAACTACACTCAGTGACACAATAAGAGTAGTATTTGTGAAATTATGGTGGATTTGCTCATCCGCCATGACAGTCGCTCAACAAACGGTGAACCGGTTCCAGTGCTGATACTGGGGGAATATCACAAGGCTCTCAGCCAATCACATTCCAGAACCAGAAAGAACTGCTCTCAATGCTGAACTGTGAATATATCTAAATTACGGCTCATGCTCTCAGTGCCAAATGCTGAACAGTGAGTTGATGCGTTCATGAGCTGTAGATTATTGTAATGCTCTACTGGGTGGTTGCCCTGCTCGCTTAATAAATAAGCTCCAGCTGGTCCAAAACCAGCAGCTCCAGTTCTTACTAGAACCAGGAAGTGTGACCATATCAGCCGCTTCTGTCAACACTGCACTGGCTGCCTATTAAACATCACATACATTTTAAAACTTACAAAGCACTGAATGGTTTATCTCCAGTACTTGAGCGAGCTCTTAACACATTATACTCCATCACGTCTACTGCGCTCTCTAAACTCTGGCCAGTTGATCATACCGAGAATATCCAAATCAACTGCAGGCGCTCGATCCTTTTCCTATTTAGCTCCTAAACTCTGGAACTCTTCCTAGCATTGTTGGGGAAGCACACACACTCTGTCAGTTTAAATCTAGACTAAACACACATCTCTTTACTGTGGCATACACACAGAACATCATCAGTTAAATGATTGTTAGGCTGCATTAACTAGGTCAGCCGGAACCGGGAACACTTCCCATAACACCTGATGTACTCGTGACATCATCAGAAGAATGGCATCTACGCTAATGCTAGTCTCTCTGTTTATCCCAATTCTGAATATTCCAATCTAATCTGACCTCTGACCTATAATATTGCCTGAACTGAGACTGAGTCTGGTGTCTGTCACTGATGGAGTTTGGGTTCTTGTCGTCTCTGGCTGGCTTAGTCAGGACACTAAATATTAAACTCTATTATTGATCTGACTATAAATATATATACTATATAAATAAAGTGTGAAAGCCCCTAGTGTTGGGCACTGCTGTCAAACGGGTCCGGACAAAAACCTCCTGCTGATTCCTCAGGTGATGAGGGCCGTCTGTGTTTGAACATCAGATATCGTTCATGTGTTCTCACACACACACACACACACACACACACACACTGATTCACAGGCTCATCTGTGTGGTGCAACTGTCTGTCTGTGACGGCCGTCTGCAGTCTCTCTGGTCAGTGTCATTAAGCTGCTCCCTGCGGATTCGGCCCTACAGGAGCTGTCTGTCTACCCATCAGCCCCAGCGTGACAGCGGCTCACAGGCGTCTAGCACACAGGTGGAGGATTGAGGCCGGCCCCAGAGGAGGCACACGCCTGTCACTGCTTAAAGACGCGCGGATATCACTCCTTTAGTAGACATGATATCAGTGTGTGTGTGTGTGTGTGTGTGTGTGTGACAATGACACCTGATACACAACAAGATCTGCTGCCGGCCCCCGACACACACACACACACACACACACACACACACACACACACACACACACACACACACACACACACACACACACACACACACACACACACACACACACACACACACACACACACACACAGGTTGTCTGGCCCTCTGTGCCCTTCTCCTCCAGTACTCTGCCAGTTCTGATGCTGGTACAACAGTTGTATTCCTTGCTGGTTGTGTTGATTGTAAGTGGAGTTGTGTTTTGGGGAAGACATTATACCGGCCCTGAAGACAAACACACAACCACTGAGAACGAGCACAGAAACACACCAGCTCATCAATGGGCAGCTGCCGGTTTCCATTTCCAGCACACAAAGACTGAAAACCTCTCATGTAAACTCAGCTAAAAATACACACACACACACACACACACACACACACACACACACACACACACACACACACACACACACACACACACACACACACACACACACACACACACGTTTAGTCTCTGACATTTGAATGGTTAATAATGTCATTAAATGTGTTTAAATATTTGCGCACTTTTACAGTATCAGAAGCAAAACTAATGTACGTTATGTAATATTTGAGTTTCTTTCTCTCCGGTCTAAAGTCCAGCTCTGGGATTTTACACAGCTCTCAGGTTTGCTGGACACTTGTTGGCTCATTTTCTTCATCATCTGCTTCTACTTATCCACTAAAAATCAATAACATTAGCTCTGTAAGAAAAAAAATCACATTATTGGCATCATTTATGAATGCATAACGGATTTAAGAATGTGCTTTTAGGTCAAAAGGTTTGTCATATCAGAGGAAACTGACCTTGACCCTAAAGGAAGCTGCGCCCAAACATTCAACAGGTATGGTATTTTACATAAATGTGTGGAGTGTGTGAGAATAAAGTGTCCGTGAAATCTCTGAGATCTCACGGCAAGATAGAATGCATGGATGGCGATGTGTGTGTGTGTGTGTGTGTGTGTGTGTGTGCTCTGTATGTGTCGGCTCAAACATGTACGGCTGCTCAGCTGCTGATTTCTGACATTAGTCTGAGATTGGCCTGTTTTGTTGTTGACGGAGTATCTTAAGTTTGTGTGAAGGCTCCGCCCTCTTCTAGAAGGGGGCGGGGAGCAGCAGCTCATTTGCATTTAAAGGGACACACACAAAAACGGCGTGTTTTCGCTCACACCCAAATAGAGGCAAATTTGACAAGCTATAATAAGTGATCTGGGGGTATTTTGAGCTGAAACTTCACACACACATTCTGGGGATTTATATTACATCGTGTGAAAAGGGGCATAATGTCTCCTTTAAACATGAAAACAGTGTCAATCACAGCTTCAGTTTCTGCTATAAAGCGTCTCTCTCTCAGTGTGTTCATGTGTTTACTCGCATCTGAATTAACACCTCAAAGAGGGCGGAGCCTCAGAGCCACGCCCACATATTACATCATCACCACCACGGACCAATGGGAGTTCAGAGGCGTTTACAAGCCAGAGCGAACTGGCAGGCTGTTTCAAACTTCTGAAACAAACTCTAAATGAACTTCATTTTGTTCAAAATGCCGTCACACCACTTTGATTTCAGGGCGTTCAGTGCGACCCCTGACCGTGTGTTGTGTGTTTTAAAAAGGCACTCAGAGTTCAAATAATAACTTTGACTCATTTGCCGCTGGTCTCTTGAAGCTCCAGCCAATCATTAGCGGCCGATTCTCTCTAACTTGTTCCCTGGCAATGCCTTTCAGTGACGCTGTGTGTGATGTTCAGGTGGACAAGGTCGAAGCGCTGCTGGACGCTGGTGTTGAGCGGGCCGGCGACGCCCTGCACTGAGTCATGAGAAAGATCCTTCAGGAATACCAGTAACAGAGTTAAAGCGGCCAATTACAATGATTTCAGTCTTGCTCATTCAGATGGATCAAGTTATTAGCCATCAAGCATTAAATGTCCTCAGGCAATCAAAAACCTCTGACAAGGAATTCAAATCATCAGGTCTCAAAGCGAGATACAACGCTGCTTTTATGATAGGGAAGCATGTGGAAGGAAATTAAATAGGGCTGAAGACAGAACCTTGGGGCGCTCCAGCGATGAGCGGAGCAGAACGAGAGGAAGATCCTAACACAAAGGGCCGTATTTTACCCGTCTGAGCTCACAGCGCAGGAGCTCTGAGGGCCTGTCTGAATCCCCTTCTGCTAGTTTAACCACGGAAAAAACAGTCGGCGCTCCGGCTCATGGTCCAAAGGGTCGTCCCTCGTCTCTTAATGAGTCATGGGTTTGTTTTGGGTGTAACTTGCAATAAACCAATCCGAGTCTCATCTCCCTTTCCCTTTAAAAGCCAGTTGTGCTGCACCATGAGAGGATTCACTGTTGACATGAGGAGAGACTGAACGCTTCTCCAGAGAGGAAGCCTTTTATTTTAATATTTAAACGTGTGTGTGTGCTGCTGCGCATCCCTGTGTGTGTGTGTGTGTGTGTGTGATGGGTAGGTTTAGGGGCAGGGGCAGTGTGTGTGTGTGTGTGTGTGTGTGTGATGGGTAGGTTTAGGGGCAGGGGCAGTGTGTGTGTGTGTGTGTGATGGGTAGGTTTAGGGGTAGGGGCAAAGTGTGTGTGTGAGTGATGGGTAGGTTTAGGGGCAGGGGCAGTGTGTGTGTGTGTGTGTGTGTGTGTGTGTGTGTGTGTGTGTGTGTGTGTGTGTGTGTGTGTGTGATGGGTAGGGGCAGTGTAGGGGGATAGAAAATACGGTTTGTACGTTATAAAAACCATTACGCCTATGGAATGTCCCCACATTTCACAAAACCCCCCCTGTGTGTGTGTGTGTGTGTGTGTGTGTGTGTGTGTGTGTTCTAGAAGAACAGAAAACAGGATGGAGTCAAATCATCAACAATTAAATCTGAAGGACAAGGCCCTAAAACTAATGAATGTTTCAGTTTAAATGAATAAAGTCTGCAAATAAAGGAAACTAGAGGAGCCTTGTTTATTGTAAACATCTGGATATATCTGATCTTAGGGCTCGATACCAAAGCTCAACTTGATCTATCGTGTTGATATTGAAATCCAATACAAAAGCACAAGTCCTGCTGACCTGATGTCAGCCCAAGATGTTGCCTTTTCATGTTTATACAATCACTCTGTCCGATGGAGAGAAAAGAGAGTTAAGAAACGAAAAACCCTCATTTCAAAGAAAGTAGTAGCTTCATGAGAAACACAATCCGCAGAAATGTGTGCTGATTAACTCCCAGCTTTCCTTCAATCAAAGCTCTCTGGAGAGCAGAGCTGGAGACTGGAACAGGAAGGGAATGAACATAAATATTAGATTGCTAAGAGATGAATATATCCTTTAAAGCCGTACGCTGTTCAACTGGCTCAGGCAATTTGTCTGCGTCGTCAACCTGTCATTGTAAATTACACGAGTGTATTATCTTCCCTAATCATCACAAAACAACACACATGAATCAATGGCAATTCTCAACTGATCGCAGATCTCCGCACATCTCCAGGACTGATGAAGGGTAGGTTTGTGAGATAAGACAGTGAACGGAGGACAAACGTGAGACCACGGTGACTGATTCAACAACAGACAACCCGTCACTACACCAATGAAAAGCATGTGGCCGTCCACAGATAGGATGGTGACACATTTCCTGGGTCTCATTCCAGAATAAATGAGTGAATTATTAGTATTTATATGCACAGAGGAACTTGTCACGAAAAGGAAATTGCCTAATTCAAAGCATGTGCATGAGCGTATGAATCTGTTCTTAATCCGGTGATTAGGAGAATGCTAAACGACCGACCGTGTGTCTGAGATTAGTCATTTGCATAAAACACACCAAACCATCCCCATATAAATTGCAGTCTTTAATTATCCAGCTGTACATACACACATCTGCGCTTCTCTCCACAGGAACATCTTCCACAAACACTTGTTGCACTATTCAGTACGGGACTCCTCATTTTTCCCATTGATTTATGGATATCACCAGCTCTAACTGTCAGTCCAAAGCTGTGAGATTGGGCACACTGGTAGAGGACAGTCCAAACACTGACCACAGCACATCTGGAGTCTCTAACTCGATCCCTCGAGCGCCACGAATGCACCACGACATCATTTCATCATGAAAATATTCCCAACATTTTGAATTTCCAGAAAAAACCCTACTTTTTCAAACTCCTCCTACAAAAATCGAATCAGATCATCTTCAGAAGATAATGTGCGATAACTATCGGTTGATTAACCAAACCGTTCTAGAAAAAAACGAGCACACGGCTTTGACTAAGGGCACGCCAATTTGGACACGAGGCTATATCTCTGCAGAGCTTTAGTGTATTCAGAGCAAATTTGGTCCATGTCATGCCAAGCATACAGTATTTCAGCACAGTGCCACCTACAGGGCAGGAAGTATGAAACATTGCCTTTTTTGCTTATAACTTCTGAATAGTTTGTCCAAAAATTGAATGACACAATTTTCCCATATTGTGGGCGTCAGCCATTTTGAATTCTGCCCTAGCATGCTGTATTTTTCAAACACATACAGGGAGTGCAGAATTATTAGGCAAGTTGTATTTTTGAGGATTAATTTTACAACATTAATAATTAAACAACAACCATGTTGTCAATGAACACAAAAAACTCATTAATATCAAAGCTGAATATTTTTGGAAGTGGTTTTTAGTTTTAGCTATTTTAGGGGGATATCTGTGTGTGCAGGTGACTATTACTGTGCATAATTATTAGGCAACTTAACAAAAAACAAATTTATACCCATTTCAATTATTTATTTTTACCAGTGAAACCAATATAACATCTCAACATTCACAAATATACATTTCTGACATTCAAAAACCAAACAAAAACAAATCAGTGACCAATATAGCCACCTTTCTTTGCAAGGACACTCAAAAGCCTGCCATCCATGGATTCTGTCAGTGTTTTGATCTGTTCACCATCAACATTGCGTGCAGCAGCAACCACAGCCTCCCAGACACTGTTCAGAGAGGTGTACTGTTTTCCCTCCTTGTAAATCGCACATTTGATGATGGACCACAGGTTCTCAATGGGGTTCAGATCAGGTGAACAAGGAGGCCATATCATTAGATTTTCTTCTTTTATACCCTTTCTTGCCAGCCACGCTGTGGAGTACTTGGACGCGTGTGATGGAGCATTGTCCTGCATGAAAATCATGTTTTTCTTGAAGGATGCAGACTTCTTCCTGTACCACTGCTTGAAGAAGGTGTCTTCCAGAAACTGGCAGTAGGACTGGGAGTTGAGCTTGACTCCATCCTCAACCCGAAAAGGCCCCACAAGCTCATCTTTGATGATACCAGCCCAAACCAGTACTCCACCTCCACCTTGCTGGCGTCTGAGTCGGACTGGAGCTCTCTGCCCTTTACCAATCCAGCCACGGGCCCATCCATCTGGCCCATCAAGACTCACTCTCATCTCATCAGTCCATAAAACCTTAGAAAAATCAGTCTTGAGATATTTCTTGGCCCAGTCTTGACGTTTCAGCTTGTGTGTCTTGTTCAGTGGTGGTGGACTTTCTGCCTTTCTTACCTTGGCCATGTCTCTGAGTATTGCACACCTTGTGCTTTTGGGCACTCCAGTGATGTTGCAGCTCTGAAATATGGCCAAACTGGTGGCAAGTGGCATCTTGGCAGCTGCACGCTTGACTTTTCTCAGTTCACGGGCAGTTATTTTGCGCCTTGGTTTTTCCACACGCTTCTTGCGACCCTGTTGACTATTTTGAATGAAACGCTTGATTGTTCGATGATCACGCTTCAGAAGCTTGGCTATTTTAAGACTGCTGCATCCCTCTGCAATATATCTCACTCTTTTTGACTTTTCTGAGCCTGTCAAGTCCTTCTTTTGACCCATTTTGCCAAAGGAAAGGAAGTTGCCTAATAATTATGCACACCTGATATAGGGTGTTGATGTCATTAGACCACACCCCTTCTCATTACAGAGATGCACATCACCTAATATGCTTAATTGGTAGTAGGCTTTCCAGCCTATACAGCTTGGAGTAAGACAACATGCATAACGAGGATGATGTGGTCAAAATACTCATTTGCCTAATAATTCTGCACTCCCTGTAAGTATATCATTTTGAAAATCGGTCTTGATAGATTCCTTGGGTCATGATGAGAACAACGACACAAATTATGCCATATTTGCTTGAACTTGCCGCCATTTTGAATTTCTTTGAAATCCTACTTCTTGAATGAGGTCTTCCTCATTTTCTAATAATTGCTCCCACAGTTGATTTCTTCACACCGAGCTGCTTACCTAGTGCAGATTCAGTCTTCCCAGCCTGGTTTTGTTTCTGGTGTCCTTTGACAGCTCTCTGGTCTTGGCCATAGTGGAGTTTGGAGTCTGACTGTTGGAGGTTGTGGACTGGTGTCTTTTATACTGATAACCAGTTCAGACGGGCCATTAATACAGAGAACGAGTGGAGGACAGAGGAGCCTCTTAAAGGAGAAGTGACAGGTCTGAGAGAGACACAAATCTTGCTGTTTTGTAGGTGACCAAATACTGATTTTCCACCATAATCTGCAATTAAATTCTTTATTCTCTCATTCTGTCTCTCAAGTGTACCTATGATGAAGATCACAGGCCTCTCTCATCTTTTGAAGTGGGAGAACTTGCACAATTGTTGGCTGACTAAATACTTGTTTGCCCCACTGTATATGCTGTACTGTTATAAAGATCTCATTGATTTACATTACAAGCATCAGAATTGCATCATACATCTGCATATTTTTAATAAAATTGAGCTGTTTTTACGCCACATTCTCCTGACGCCATAAACGTCTGATGCATCAAATATGATACTCAACAAAACCATTTTCTTTTTGATTTTTAAAAAATACATTGCCATTATATTAAAATTAAAAAATAGATTATTTCATGTGTTTGCTGTTACGGATGGTTGTACACATAAAGCGTACGATGAAGGAGATTCCAAATATGCAGAGTTTAATGGTAACACTCAAGAAAACACTGTGCAGAAACACAACACCTCAAACCCAACCGCCAACGGACGAGCAACTGAGGAGAGCTCAGGGCTCAAGCACCACAGAACTCACAGGAAGACAGAACCCGAACACAGCAGAGCATACACACGCCAGCCCAAACGCGCTCCCTGATCCTGTAGTGATGTAAGAGTGGCACAGAAGTGTCCCAGTGGTTATCGCGAGCGCTCTCAGAGGGTGTGGTATCATATGGGTGGGATTCCCGTGGTCAACAGGGATATTTTCTCTCCACTTGTCCACGCCCTACACAAAACATCCTTCTTACACACACTGGTATGTCTGCTGTCTGGAACTGCTCGCAAAGTCTGCACTCGGCCCACGTACAGCTGAGCCACATCTGAGAGACGCAATTAGAGCGGTCGGCCTGTGTCTCTCCATAACACACACCACACACAGCTGAGCGCTCGCACAAATAAAGAAGATCCAAAGAACCGGAGCGCTGTAAAGAGCTTTTATATATACAGCACACCCAACACACACACACACACACACACACACACACACTGTAGATGTATTTCTGTAGGTTGGGTCGCTCTGTCAGTTTCACTTTATCAGCACATAAAGAGAATTACACAAAAACAGCTGAATTTGACACTTTCTGTAACTGAAAACTCTTTATGGGTTAATAATGGGCTGAGCACTGAATGGTGCGATGACATCCGCTTTCTCGTGATTCTTCTTCCGTGCGGGGAGTCTATGGCAGCCCGTAGAACCGTAGGGTAAAAAGTTATGAAATTTGGCACATTGGGAGAGGACAGGCCAAACATTCACCACCGCAAATTTGAAGTGTCTAGCTCAATCCCTCTAGCGCCACCACCTGTCCAAAGTTTATTCCTGTCGTGTTGAATTTCCCAAAAATTCACTTTTTTTTTCTTTGACTTTCACGAAAATCGAGTCAGATCATCTTCAGACCATGCTGTTAGTTTCAATGCGCTTTACTAGTGTGAGAAAAAAACGTATATACTGATATACTGATTCACCACCTAGGAAGATAGGGAGATAATCGAGGGACACCTTGACACACACACACACACACACGCCAGTCTCGTGCACACATCGAGTTCTCTTTCGCTCTTGAACAAACAATAACAACAACACAGAGAATTTCAGAGTATTCTCATATTAGGAGTCTTAAAGAGTTAAATAACATCTTAAATGAAGGTGAGATAATGAGATGCGTCAGATCCGCGTCGTGTTCAGCAGCGGATCTTAAAGTGACAGTAGCACTGATGATGTGTGTCATTAATGCTCATCAAAGAACCACGGGAACAGATACAAGCGATGATTCATCTATATTTCACTTATTATTTATGCAGTTAAGAAAGGTGTTGATAACTTTATTCAATTTCTGGATAGGCTATGTCTAACAGGGAAGGCCACGGGGAAATATATCAGTTATTATAATGGGTTTATGTAAAGATTGTTTTAAGTTCACCTAAATTAAAAGTTGCTTTTTTAAAGCCTAATAAATGTTGCGATTGGGAGCTTTCAGTTATACTGTAATGTAACGTCATTAATCTTTCACAGAGACATCAGTGATGCTGGCCTTCATTCATAAAAACATGCCATCACAACACATTTCAAATATGCTGTCTTTAATTGTTTCTACATTAATTTGGAGAGTCAAAATATTAAGAACTTGCGATTAATCACGATTAATTACAGGAAAAATGCGATTAATTTGTTAATTTGTTTGATTCACAGTGCTAATATCTGCACATGAAGATAATTATACAAAACATCAGTAGCGAGAGCATGTCATGAGCATGTGTTTAAAGTGTTTCTGTCAGCATTCACTCTCCCTCGTGTGCTCCAAACTCTTTTATTGAAACACAAATGAAGATATTTTTGGCAAAACCTGAGACTTTCCCTCCGTTGAAAGTCCATTCATCCAAAATGTTGAGGCTTCAAAAAATCCATAAAGAGATGATGCATACAATCAAGCGGTTCAGTCCAAGTCTTCTGAAGAGACACACATTTACATTTACATTTAGCAGACGCTTTTATCCAAAGCGACTTACAAATGAGAGCAATAGAAGCAGCTAGAACAGTCAAGGGCAACAGTATGCAAGTGCTGTAACAAGTCTCAGTTAATCTAGCACAGAACAGAACTTTTTTTATTTATTTTTTATAAATTAGACAGAAAATGAATAGAATGATAAGTGCTATTCTTGATTGGTCACACACTTTACAGTGGGACAAACAAGTATTTAGTCAGCCCCCAATTGGGCAAGTTCTCCCACTTCAAAAGATGAGAGAGGCCTGTGATCTTCATCATAGGTACACTTCAACTATGAGAGACAGAATGAGCAGAAAATCACATTGTCTGATTTTTAAAGAATTTATTTGCAAATTATGGTGGAAAATCAGTATTTGGTCACCTACAAAACAGCAAGATTTGTGTCTCTCTCAGACCTGTCACTTCTCCTTTAAGAGGCTCCTCTGTCCTGCACTCGTTCCCTGTATTAATGGCCCGTCTGAACCGGTTATCAGTATAAAAGACACCAGTCCACAACCTCCAACAGTCAGACTCCAAACTCCACTATGGCCAAGACCAGAGAGCTGTCAAAGGACACCAGAAACAAAACTGTAGACCTGCTCCAGGCTGGGAAGACTGAATCTGCAATAGGTAAGCAGCTCGGTGTGAAGAAATCACCTGTGGAGCAATTATTAGAAAATGGAAGACATACAAGACCACTGATAATCTCCCTCGATGTGGGGCTCCACGCAAGATCTCACCCCGTGGGGTCAAAATGATCACAAGAACGGTGAGCAAAAATCCCAGAACCCCACGGGGGACCTAGTGAATGACCTGCAGAGAGCTGGGACCACAGTAACAAAGGCCACCATCAGTAACACACTCCGCCGCCAGGGACTGGAATCCTGCAGTGCCAGACGTGTCCCCCTGCTTAAGCCAGGACCTGTCCGGCCCGCCTGAAGTTTGCTAGAGAGCATTTGGATGATCCAGAAGAGGATTGGGAGAATGTCATATGGTCAGATGAAACCAAAATGGTAAAAACTCAACTTATCGTGTTTGGAGGAGAAAAAATACTGAGTTGCCTCCAAAGAACACCATACCTACTGTGAAGCATGGGGGGTGGGGGGGGGCATCATGCTTTGGGGCTGTTTTTCTGCAAAGGGACCAGGGCGACTGATCCGTGTAAAGGAAAGAATGAATGGGGCCTTGAGTAAAAACCTCCCTCCATTCGCAAGGGCATTGAAGATGAAACATGGCTGGGTCTTTCAGCATGACTAATATCCCAAACACACCGCCCGGGCAACGAAGGAGTGGCTTCGGAAGAAGCATTTGAAGGTCCTGGAGTGGCCTAGCCCGTCTCCAGATCTCAACCCCATATAAAATCCGTGTTGCCCAGCAACAGCCCCCAAACATCACTGCTCTAGAGGAGATCTGCATGGAGGAATGGGCCAAACTACCAGCAACAGTGTGTAAAAACCTTGTGGAGACTTACAGAAAACGTTTGACCTCTGTCATTGCCAACAAAGGGTATATGACAAGTATTGAGATTAACTTTTGTTATTGACCAAATACTTATTTTCCACCATCATTTGCAAATAAATTCTTTATTTTCTCATTCTGTCTCTCATAGTTGAAGTGTACCTATGATGAAGATCACAGGCCTCTCTCATCTTTTGAAGTGCACAATTGGGGGCTGACTAAATACTTGTTTGCCCCACTGTATAATATGATGGACAGACTGGATTTAGGCTTTAAACACTGATCGTCAAATATGACAGACGGGTAGAGGTTTGTGTTTTCACGGCTCAAGCAGGTCCGTTTGAGCTGATCAATGTTTACACGTGAAAGCCTGTCCATCATATAAAGTGTGTCTCTTCAGAAGACTTGATTAAACCTCTAGATTCATATGGGACTGTCCACCGTCTCTTTATGACCGCTCTGGTGAAGGGACAGAAATCTCTCAGGGTTTATTCAAATATCTTCAAAGATGAAAGTCTCCGGGTCTGGGATGACACGAGGAGAGTAACTGCTGGTTTTTGGGGAACTATCCCAGTATTGGAGCGATCTTGAGCATGCGAGGGTTGGTGTATGTTCGGGACGCACACGGAGCAGCTGTGAGAGCAGCTTTATATTAATATAAGTGGGTCACAAGTGGAGTATTAGGAATTTCCCAAACGTGTGTGTTTATGGTGGAGGGAGGATGAGAATGAGGAATATGCCATCAGGAAACAACACAGCTGTCCATCAACAAGCCCAGCTCAAAGAGAAGCATGTGTTTTCTGCTGAGGCTGAAGTCTGGCTCTATTTTAGCACACAGCACTGGCCTGTCCTCGCTCAGAGTCTCAGGGTCTGTGGCGGGTTATTTCCACCTCTGTCTCAAACCTACATGTGTCTTCTCTTCCCAGAGACGCATGAAAACCACATCAGCGCTCAGGACGCGTTCCTGCACGTTCTGCATCTACTGATCTCACACAGCGGCTCGAGCCACAGCGCACGGACGCAAGAGCAAGTAAGAGCATCTATAATTAACATTGAAACTCTGATTAAAAAACATTGCAAGAAATTGTAATAAGTCAAAAATCTAAGATGCACACATTTGACACTTATTAACTCTATAAATCCTGAAGAAAAAAGAATCACAATAACATGAGGAATTGTAAGAGAGTAATGAATTAAATCCCAGTCCACTGGAGAGCGGCACGGAGATCAGAGAAACACATTCATCTGTGTGTGTGTGTGTGTGTGTGTGTGCAGTTAACTAACAATGAAAAACGACATTTCTCATATTTTATATGACACACACACACACACACCTACTGTTGAGTCTTACACACTCAAACACACACACACACACACACACACACACACACACCTGTCAAATTTGTTATTAGTCATTAGTTATTTGAGTGTGTGTGTGTGTGTGTGTGTGTGTGTTGAGATCACACCCTTCACATCAGTGCTTCCAGACATCGGTGGGAAAACAAAACAAAACATATTTCCTCAGTTATTTTTATCACATGGAATCTGTGCGGCACAAAGACGTGTACACACCACAACACGTCAACAGAACACACTATAAAAGTTTAGACAAGTCACGTGTGTGTGTGTGTGTGTGTGTGTGTGTGTGTGTGTGTGTGTGTGTGTGTGTGTGTGTGGTTGAACAAGCCGTGCATATGCATCTGAATACGACATCTACAGTTCATCACGAACACCACAAGAGAGACGAGAGAGAGAACACGAGAGAGAACACGAGAGAGAGAACACGAGAGAGAGAACACGAGAGAGAGAACACGAGAGAGAGAACACGAGAGAGAGAACACGAGAGAGAGAACACGAGAGAGAACACGAGAGAGAGAACACGAGAGAGAACACGAGAGAGAGAACACGAGAGAGAACACGAGAGAGAACACGAGAGAGAACACGAGAGAGAGAACACGAGAGAGAACACGAGAGAGAACACGAGAGAGAACACGAGAGAGAACACGAGAGAGAACACGAGAGAGAGAACACGAGAGAGAACACGAGAGAGAACACGAGAGAGAACACGAGAGAGAGAACACGAGAGAGAACACGAGAGAGAACACGAGAGAGAACACGAGAGAGAGAACACGAGAGAGAACACGAGAGAGAACACGAGAGAGAACACGAGAGAGAGAACACGAGAGAGAACACGAGAGAGAGAACACGAGAGAGAGAACACGAGAGAGAGAACACGAGAGAGAACACGAGAGAGAGAACACGAGAGAGAACACGAGAGAGAGAACACGAGAGAGAACACGAGAGAGAGAACACGAGAGAAAGAACACGAGAGAGAGAACACGAGAGAGAACACGAGAGAGAACACGAGAGAGAGAACACGAGAGAGAACACGAGAGAGAGAACACGAGAGAGAGAACACGAGAGAGAGAACACGAGAGAGAGAACATGAGAGAGAACACGAGAGAGAGAACACGAGAGAGAGAACACGAGAGAGAGAACACGAGAGAGAGAACACGAGAGAGAAAACGAGAGAGAGAACACGAGAGAGAACACGAGAGAGAACACGAGAGAGAGAACACGAGAGAGAGAACACGAGAGAGAACACGAGAAAGAACACGAGAGAGAGAACACGAGAGAGAACACGAGAGAGAGAACACGAGAGAGAACACGAGAGAGAGAACACGAGAGAGAGAACACGAGAGAGAACACGAGAGAGAGAACACGAGAGAGAACACGAGAGAGAGAACACGAGAGAGAGAACACGAGAGAGAGAACACGAGAGAGAGAACACGAGAGAGAACACGAGAGAACACGAGAGAGAACACGAGAGAGAACACGAGAGAGAGAACACGAGAGAGAACACGAGAGAAACACGAGAGAGAACACAAGAGAGAGAACACCAGAGAGAGAACACGAGAGAGAACACGAGAGAGAGAACACGAGAGAGAGAACATGAGAGAGAACACGAGAGAACACGAGAGAGAGAACATGAGAGAGAACACGAGAGAACACGAGAGAGAACACGAGAGAGAACACGAGAGAGAGAACACGAGAGAGAACACGAGAGAAACACGAGAGAGAACACAAGAGAGAGAACACCAGAGAGAGAACATGAGAGAGAACACGAGAGAGAGAACACGAGAGAGAGAACATGAGAGAGAACACGAGAGAACACGAGAGAGAGAACATGAGAGAGAAACACGAGAGAGAACACGAGAGAGAGAGAACACGAGAGAGAGAACACGAGAGAGAGAACACGAGAGAGAACACGAGAGAGAGAACACGAGAGAGAACACGAGAGAGAGAACACGAGAGAGAGAACACGAGAGAGAACACGAGAGAGAACACGAGAGAGAACACGAGAGAGAGAACACGAGAGAGAACACGAGAGAGAGAACACGAGAGAGAGAACACGAGAGAGAACACGAGAGAGAGAACACGAGAGAGAGAACACGAGAGAGAACACGAGAGAGAGAACACGAGAGAGAACACGAGAGAGAGAACACGAGAGAGAACACGAGAGAGAGAACACGAGAGAGAGAACACGAGAGAGAACACGAGAGAGAGAACACGAGAGAGAACACGAGAGAGAGAACACGAGAGAGAGAACACGAGAGAGAGAACACGAGAGAGAACACGAGAGAGAGAACACGAGAGAGAACACGAGAGAGAGAACACGAGAGAGAGAACACGAGAGAGAACACGAGAGAGAACACGAGAGAGAGAACACGAGAGAGAGAACACGAGAGAGAGAACACGAGAGAGAACACGAGAGAGAACACGAGAGAGAGAACACGAGAGAGAACACGAGAGAGAGAACACGAGAGAGAGAACACGAGAGAGAACACGAGAGAGAGAACACGAGAGAGAGAACACGAGAGAGAACACGAGAGAGAGAACACGAGAGAGAGAACACGAGAGAGAGAACACGAGAGAGAGAACACGAGAGAGAGAACACGAGAGAGAACACGAGAGAGAGAACACGAGAGAGAGAACACGAGAGAGAGAACACGAGAGAGAACACGAGAGAGAGAACACGAGAGAGAACACGAGAGAGAGAACACGAGAGAGAACACGAGAGAGAGAACACGAGAGAGAGAACACGAGAGAGAGAACACGAGAGAGAGAACACGAGAGAGAGAACACGAGAGAGAGAACACGAGAGAGAGAACACGAGAGAGAGCACGAGAGAGAGAACACGAGAGAGAACACGAGAGAGAGCACGAGAGAGAGAACACGAGAGAGAGCACGAGAGAGAGAACACGAGAGAGAGAACACGAGAGAGAACACGAGAGAGAGAACACGAGAGAGAGCACGAGAGAGAGAACACGAGAGAGAGAACACGAGAGAGAGAACACGAGAGAGAGAACACGAGAGAGAGAACACGAGAGAGAGAACATGAGAGAGAGAACACGAGAGAGAGAACACGAGAGAGAGAACACGAGAGGCCGGCCATCAGTGTCCATCTACTGTTACAGTGTCTGCCAACGTTTTTACAGTTTAACTTATTTTACTACTTCAAGTTACACAAAACTAAATTGACACCAATTATGAAATGAAGTCGAATCATCGATACAGCCGCTCTGGAGAAAACAGTGATGTCATCGTCCAGCTCCGGCTCTTGCTTGAAGATCAGGATGTATCCCGGCCTCATATGGAGGGGGGAGGAGCTTCAGCTCCAGTGATGGAGGAAAGGCTTATCAGTGCCATCCCATTCCCAATCCGTAGGGTTTAATATGGAGTCGCAGCTCTAACAGCTTCAGCTCTTCTTTCCTCAAGGGTTAGGAGTGTGTATATGGGGATTCTTCTAGAAGCGCATTTGTGATGTTGGACGAGAAGGCCTGGCTCTCAGTCTCCGCTCTAATTCATCCCAAAGGTGTTCTATCGGGTTGAGGTCAGGACTCCAGTTCCTCCACACCAAACTCCTCATCCATGTCTTTATGGAGCGATGCTTTGAGCACTGGAGCGCAGGCATGCTGGGACAGGAAGGGGCCGTCCCCAAACTGATCCCACAAAGTTGGGAGCATGAAATTGTCCAAAATGTCTTGCATTAAGAGTTCCTTTCACTGGAACTAACCCCTGAAAAACAACCCCACCCCATAATCCCCCCTCCACCAAACTTTACACTTGGCACAATGCAGTCAGGCAAGTCAACCGCCAAACCCAGACTCGTCCATGGGATTGTCAGACAGAGAAGCGTGATTGGTCACTCAGAGAACACGTCTCCACTGCTCTAGAGTCCAGTGGCGGCGCGCTTTACCCCACTGCATCCCACGCTTTGCATTGCACTTGGTGCTGTAAGGCTTGGATGAGCGGCTCGGCCATGGAAACCCATTCCATGAAGCTCTACACACTGTTCTTGAGCTCATCTGAAGGCCACAGAAGTTTGGAGGTCTGGAGCTCTTGACTCTGCAGAAAGTTGGCCACTTCTGTGACCCTCAGCATGCGCTGACCCCGCTCTGTGGCTGAGTTGCTGTTGTCCCCAATGGCTTCCACTTTGTTCTAATCCCACTAAAAGTTGAGCGTGGAATAATCGCAAAATTCCAACTTCTCCAACAGCAAGAGTCGATGAGTTGTGATTTTCAAACTCATGCTGATGTAAACAAAAAGATCTCACTCTCTCTCACATCTGAAGTGTATCATTATATTAGATCCGTGCCGTACACGTTCTCCTATAGATATTTGCTGTTATTCCCAGGGGTTTTCAGGGATGGTTGCTGGGGATTTTGAAGGTTTAACTTGAACTAGTTTCTTTCGACTTCAAACTAGCTCAGTCTGATTCCAACTAATCAATCATCATTTAGAAGATTTTGGAATAGATTATTTTCATTTTGCCAGCATTGGAATATGCAGAATGCGAGAAACCTGGAGGATTTTATGCTGAAAAGCGTATTCAGAGACGTTTGAAATAAATAAAAAAACAAGCAATTATTTATGATCAAATGATTCAGAGAAGCTGATCAGCCCTTGAAACTGCTGCATTAGCCACACATCTCAAAGCCGCTGTGGCCTAGAGCGGGACGGCTTCTCTTCAGCTGTGTCTGACTAGATCTGTATAGCACAGATTCCTTGAGTTTAAATCCCTCCGATAAGCAGAGCTCAGGACGGCTGGTCAAACTCTCCTCCGGCCATGTGCTTATCCCGATCACATCTGGAAGTGTTTCTCCACTCACACACACAGCCACTGCAGTTGAGATGTATTGATGGATCCCTCGAGCTCGTACTTCCTCAGATACACACACACACAGCGGTCATGGGAGATATGCAAAGCATATATTCGGAGGCAGCGTCTCCTTCCTCTCGTCTCCACAGGCTCTGAGTGGATAATGCCTGTGCGAGTTACTCGAGGACATACGCCAGGGGTTGTGCGGCTGATCTGGAAGTTTACTGAAGACAAACTCATAAATAATGCACATATTCTCAAAACAACAAAGTTGAAAACACACACACACAGAGAGAGAGAGGGAGAATGTGGAGAGAGAGTAGTATCTGTAAACAGCCCAACACAGATGCTGTCCATACAGCTCGAGCAGAACTCCGATTATTCACTTCCCACTGGACTGCTCATCGGGGTTATGAGGGATTACACTTTGTGTAGCTGCATTTTCAGCTTTAGCTGGATTGACAGATGCTTGGCCAGAGTAACGGTGCACAACACAACATTAGAGATGATGAGAAGCGTAAACTCTTTAGCATCCCTTTGAAGCTGTGATGGGACAGATTAGACTGTTAATGGGAAACACTTCCATCTCCGCTTTTGATGGTTTTATTATCGAGTGTTGTTCCCGTTCAGACAGTACAGCAGACTTCCCCAAAGCTCCTCATTCACATTCGTCCAGTCCGTTCCCTGCATGTGTCCGTGATGTTCCCGCTCTCCATCCCTTCACACCCAGCCATCCCTCACCTCTCTAATGCCTTCATCTGACACATCTGCAGATCCCGTTGCATTCGCTCTCCTCAACACTCGATAGCCTCGGCTCTGGAGTCTCCGTCCGCCATCCAGTTTCTGTTTCGACAGCCCTAATGGCTCTTTGACACTCTCTAGAGTAAAAGGACAAGTAACGGGAAGCAGAGCGAGGAAACCAGAAGACCATCACATCTCTCATGGGTCATGCAGCATAACACACTTTCCCTGAGAAATCAAACTGACAAACACACGTTATCAAGACTGGACCAACAGAACTAGAATGCCTGAAAACATTGACCTTTTTGGTTTAGCTGCAAACTGAAATGCCTCCATTTTCTGTTATCCGGGATTGGCGTGCGGCTTTTAGGCTTCAAAAATGCTCTTCGGAAACCTACGGGTGACATCACGGACACTACGGCCATAGTTTTTTCCGGTCTATGGTTACACAGCGATCTGTCCGCACACATTATCCTCCATCAACCAATGAAAAGCTTTCTGGCACGAGGTGGAGTTTGTCTTTACTCATCAGAGTTAGAGGACAGACACACTGATCATTCTATGATCCATTAGGGACAAAAATGACCCCATGATTCCCTCAGCTCATCCTAGGTGTGTGTGACACTCTTCTGTCGGACGAACACACTCAGAGTTATGGATGCACTTTTATGATGGATGGATGCACTTTTATGATGGATGCAGTTTTATGATGGATGGATGCACTTTTATGATGGATAGATGCACTTTTATGATGGATGGATGCACTTTTATGATGGATGGATGCACTTTTATGATGGATGGATTGATAGATGCACTTTTATGATGGATGGATTGATAGATGCACTTTTATGATGATGGATGCACTTTTATGATGGATAGATGCACTTTTATGATGGATGGATACACTTTTATGATGGATAGATGCACTTTTATGATGGATAGATGCACTTTTATGATGGATGGATGCACTTTTATGATGGATGGATGCACTTTTATGATGGCTAGATGCACTTATGATGGATGGATACACTTTTATGATGGATAGATGCACTTTTATGATGGATAGATGCACTTTTATGATGGATGGATGCACTTTTATGATGGATGGATGCACTTTTATGATGGCTAGATGCACTTATGATGGATGGATACACTTTTATGATGGATGGATGCACTTTTATGATGGACGGATGCACTTTTATGATGGACGGATGCACTTTTATGATGGATAGATGCACTTTTATGATGGATAGATGCACTATTATGATGGACGGATGCACTTTTATGATGGACGAACGCACTTTTATGATGGATAGATGCACTTTTATGATGGATGGATACACTTTTATGATGGATAGATGCACTATTATGATGGACGGATGCACTTTTATGATGGACGGATGCACTTTTATGATGGATAGATGCACTTTTATGATGGATGGATGCACTTTTATGATGGATAGATGCACTTTTATGATGGATGGATGCACTTTTATGATGGATAGATGCACTATTATGATGGATGGATGCACTTTTATGATGGATAGATGCACTTTTATGATGGACGGATGCACATTTATGATGGACGGATGCACATTTATGATGGATGGATGCACTTTTATGATGGACGGATGCACATTTATGATGGATGGATGCACTTTTATGATGGATGGATGCACTTTTATGATGGATAGATGCACTTTTATGATGGACGGATGCACTTTTATGATGGACGGATGCACTTTTATGATGGACGGATGCACTTTTATGATGGATAGATGCACTTTTATGATGGATAGATGCACTTTTATGATGGATAGATGCACTTTTATGATGGATAGATGCACTTTTATGATGGATTGTCATTTTTGGGTGAACTATCCCTTTAATGTACTCATTAAACAATGTGTACGGAAAATACAGGAAAATCATGACACATCATTTGTTCCTTAAACACAGGATGATTGTGATTATAGGGGACGAGTGGCAAACCAACAGCAGTCTCAGCTAAAATGACACTGAAGACCAGTTGCTCCTGTTCTACACTTCAGCTCAATCATCGATCAAACAAAACACCCACAGCCACTCACTTCTGATGGATCACTCTTTACTCTACACAAACTGTTCCAACTCTTTGACACATTCAAACAAAGCCTTGGGATTCAGCTCTACCAAACCTTGAACACACACACACACACACACACACACACACACACACACACACACACACACACACACACACACACACACACACACACACACACACACACACACACACACACACACACACTTGTCTTCTAGGTGTGTAAAGCATGTGGTACAGTGAGGTTCGGGGACTCATGTCAGAGTCTAGGTGTTATCATTGATCTCGCAGCATTTCCTGTGAACGGAGCCGATCTGATGCTCCCATGGAAAGCCATTCCCATCCCACAGGAATTTAGCAAAGGTGCCGATTTTGTATGAATTCTTGTGATGGGAATCGCACAAAAACATAACATTATTAGCTTAAAGTAAGCATGAAGGTCTTGCCCTAATAAGTGAGATCGTACAAATACATACTTATTGTGTGAATGACTTATTATTCATATTTACAAATTGCCAACATTTGACATATTCCATGTTATTATGAGAGTTTGATTATGAAAATGTCTAGGTAATGTACAGGAAACACTGCTTTGTGTCCTGAGGAGCTGTAAAGAAATATAATGTAGGTGTGTTTGAGGTTTGAGTGTGAAGAGCAGACTTACAGTCGGCATGAAACGCCTCTATAGTGAAGAGCAAACAAGAACAGATGTAGGGCGGGGCTTGAGTGTGTCTGTGGGGAATTGATTGGATGGTTGTGGTTTGCTATTGGTGGATCTCATGTGAGTGACAGGTGGCCCCGCCCTTGCCATCAGAGAAGAGATGAAGATATTCTGAGATTATTAACACACTAATGATGTGCGATGCTCTGTAAAATATGAAGAATTGTCCATTTTGATTTGATGGCGTGTTTAAAAGCTGCAGCTCTCTCTGGCAGGACCTGACCCAGCACCGCTCTGGCTCGCTCAGACACTAGGAAATATATTTGATTTCAGGAAAAGTTGTCTGGTTATTTCTAGAGTCGGGGGTGGAAGAGTTGCTTCCTTCGCCGGATTGGGTTTCATGGGGACCGTTGTCTGGCGCACAGAGCTCATTGTGGTCAGCTGTGCGGCCACACCCAGCGAGGGATAGTGAGGTGATTGTGTGCATCAGCACCGGGGGAAACAGCCAAACCATTCATCATACACTGTTTACTTAGCCTTTTCAGAAGCCCTCCAAAAACCACACGTAGCAAATATGAGTTAATCCTGCTGAGAGCAGACAGGAACACACACACACACACACACACTCTCGCTTCTTAGCATCTGTGGGAGAGACATTGTGTTTATACATAACATGCGAGAGAGGTCAGTGGTGACAAAGCTTAACACTCTGTGTGCGTGAGAAGGTCAGTATTTCTCACACATACACAATAAACACACTCTCAAGAACACCGCTCCATCCCAGCAAACGGACAACCAGCAGAGTCTGGATTAAACGAGGGAAGACGGAGGAGTGCGGGCGGAGGTTCACTCCGTTATAGAAGCAGCGTTTTAAATAATAATAATTACCTTCAAGGGAAAGTTGTACAAAATAAACTCTGGAAAAAAGGATTGTTGGGATTACACAGGAATGTTTGACTTCCTCTATCCCAGGAAGGGGGGGAAAAGAAAAAGAAATAGGAGAATGCGAGAGTTTGCCGGGACTGGCATGTGCTGATTTGAGCGAGGCCTATGTGAGGTTATGTGTGGGGCAGAAACTCCATCAGATCGCACTGCTCATTGGAGTAAAGTAAATATTTAACATGCATTTATTCACTAACATGGAAACAAAGGATGCTCTATGTCTGAGGTGGAACGCTTGAGCGCTTCAGTGGCCGGCGGGCCTGCGGATTGTTAAGACATGAGTGTGTGTGTGTGTGTGTGCATTTAAGGACTTTTTTCAACTTCAATGCTGAAATCAAGAGCGCTGAATGTTCTTTGTTAATGAATTTATTGAGCTATGAGCGGCCCACACAGAACCTGCCGTCATTCCCCGGCCCGTGCGTTCTCTAATCAAATACACGAGGCTAATCTGATCTTATATTAACCCTCTGGTGCCCTTCGGTCGTTTCTGACCCCAACGTTTTCTTGAAACCTTTCTAGCATTAGGTATGCAAACACACACGAGGGCATGATTCGAGCATGCTAAGGGGTGGTCGCGAACAAATACTCAAAAATGACCCAATGAATGGGAAAATCTGCAAAAACACAAACTCACAGAAAAAAAATCTATATTTCTAACAAACAAAAAAAATCTAAAACTTTATAATAAATAGTCTTTGAGATTTTTTAAAAATATGTATATTCAAATCCATCAAAAAAAAAAAATCATTAAATGTGTTCAAAACAGAACTAGTGAATTCTCCACAGAGACCTCTAGTGGTCACACACATGGCTGCACGATTTCTTAAATAATTCCTAAAGAGGGCAATAATCTGAAGGCCTAGTCTCTATTTTAACCTGAAATACTGCAATAATAAAAATTACAAAAAAAAATGTTTGTATAATTTTCAATGGCAAAAATAGACCAGAATTATTGCATAAATATAAAAAAAATACCATCAAATCATCTCAAAGAAGAAAAAATATTATTGAAGCAAAATAAATTGCATTGGTTTTACTGGGGTGGAGGAAGAGTTAAATTTTTAGGTGTCCGGTCACTTCTGACCGGGAAGATGACCAATGCGACCCCTAGAGGAAGAGCACCAGAGGGTTAACGGTATTGCAGCATTCTCACATATCAAATGTGTTAAAGTCCACTGTGTCTGCTCTGGTCGTGATTATGAAGTGAGAATCTGAAGACAGGAAACATGAGCCGTTAAAGTCTGTTCACACCAAATCCTGTATGAATGAATAATGTATGGCTGTATCTGCTTTCCCATCATGCTCCACTGTTTACCACTGTAACTAGGCAACGACTCACGACCAACATTCATATTCATATTTTTGACATGTAGGATTTATCTCCAAATCTTTATACACACCACGAATGGCACTTGCCATTGTCTCTTGCTGATATTTCACAAGAGACACGACGAATGCAAATGATCTCTGAGGGCAGTGTATTCAGAGACGAGCAGCTTTGAGAAACCGCTCTCGAGATGTTTAGCAGGCATGCTAAAGTTAAGCTCTGGAGCTCTGGAGATCCAAACCCTAGAGCCCTGGGTCTGGACGGAGCACGCTTTCAAACCAATTCAATCAACCGCACTTATTGGCAAACACACTTGTGCCCGCACCAAACGCTGCTTATACTAATGTATGAGCAGAAAGAGTGACATGCAAGGGTTGCACTTCTATTTTAAAAACGGTTTCTATTTCTGCAACGTCGTGGCTGGAACAACAAGAAGACAGAGTATGATCATCTGAGCTGCTGATTATGTGCTTCACTTCATGTTAAAAGCGTCTGATGAGAGTCTGAATATCATTTGCTCTGAAATAATTCACCTCAGATCCTGAAGAAGTGTATTCTACCACAAAGATTGATTCAGTCCCTCAGTGTGTATTCTAATAATGCTAAAATGGTGTAATATTTATGAATTGGATTATGTATCTAACCATTGGGTTGCGAGTGCAGTGCGCCTGCAGAGAGACTCCGCCCACACGCTCTTCTGATTGGCTGTGGTGTTTGATTGATTTGGTTGCGAGTGCAGTGCGCCTGCAGAGAGACTCCGCCCACACGCTCTTCTGATTGGCTGTGGTTTTTGATTGATTTGGTTGCGAGTGGAGTGCGCCTGCAGAGAGACTCCGCCCACGCGCTCTTCTGATTGGCTGTGGTTTTTGATTGATTTGGTTGCGAGTGGAGTGCGCTTGCAGAGAGACTCCGCCCACACGCTCTTCTGATTGGCTGTGGTTTTTGATTGATTTGATTGCGAGTGCAGTGCACCTGCAGAGAGACTCCGCCCACACGCTCTTCTGATTGGCTGTGGTTTTTGATTGATTTGGTTGCGAGTGCAGTGCGCTTGCAGAGACTCCGCCCACACGCTCTTCTGATTGGCTGTGGTGTTTGATTGATTCGGTTGTGAGTGCAGTGCGCTTGCAGAGACTCCGCCCACACGCTCTTCTGATTGGCTGTGGTGTTTGATTGATTCGGTTGCGAGTGCAGTGCGCTTGCAGAGAGACTCCGCCCACACGTTCTTCTGATTGGCTGTGGTGTTTGATTGATTTGGTTGCGAGTGCAGTGCGCTTGCAGAGAGACTCCGCCCACACGTTCTTCTGATTGGCTGTGATGTTTGATTGATTTGGTTGCGAGTGGAGTGCGCTTCCAGAGACTCCGCCCACACACTCTTCTGATTGGCTGTGGTGTTTGATTGATTTGGTTGCGAGTGCAGTGTGCTTGCAGAGAGACTCCGCCCACACGCTCTTCTGATTGGCTATGGTGTTTGATTAATTTGGTTGCAAGTGCAGTGCGCCTACAGAGACTCCGCCCACACTCTCTTCTGATTGGCTGTGGTTTTTGATTGGTCTGATAGTGATGTCGTGTCTGTCCACATCAGACAAACTTGAATCTTATCGCATCGCAACGTCTGGTTAGCACACGTGTAAGGTGTGGTCACTTTAGCGAAATGTTGGTCAGCGCAAAAAAGAGTGAACTCCGCCTGGGGAACTCCCTCACTCTGAACTACTGATCGCATGGATTTGTACAGGAATGAAAGAGTTCTGCAGAGCAACACCTTTAGTCCTGTGCCAGCTGAGCAACTGCCATTGAGATGAATAGGAATGCTAATAAATAACTCCCTCCAGATATTCCAGACCTGCTCGGGTGGAATCTTCGAGGATTTGAAGACACAGCCATTAATCAGAGAGAAATATTCCTGTTTAGTCTTCGTCGTCAGGCAGAGATGAAACGAGAGTTCAGACTGGAGAGAATGAAGACAGGATGATGACAGACATATTTCAGAGAGAAGAGAGCATTGTCCAGAGGACAAACACTAATTACAGTATAAATGAGAGGATGAAGGGATGAAAACATGTGGATTTACAGCGGGTTAATGCTCTGGCTCCTGTAAAGAGGCTGGAGCGTTTGAGTAAGCAGCACTGTGACTGATCCAGAACAATGCTTGTATTCATAGAGCATTATCTCCACAACACAAAAAACACATGTACATACACAAACTCACTTCAGCGGAGCCAAGTACAGTGGAAAACACACATCCTCTGCCAAGACGCAGATGAATGAGCGCACTAACTGCAGAGAGGTACAGAGATCGCCGGAGAAAATGGGAGACAGGCTAAACATGAGCCAATATGAGGCACGATCCCGGATCTGGTTTCTGCAATCATACGCAGCGGCTCTGGCTGTGCATTAGACAGGAAACACTAGCCTTTGTTTTCTGTTAGGGACATGAGACGTCTGAAAGGCCGGTTTACATTCAGAATCACAGCTGTTGTTTAGGAGGAAGCATTGTTTAGGGACATATCCCTAAAAGTTCTGCTCCAAACCAGAGAGAGTCGACTTGCTGATCTACATCCTTACACCGCCATCCCTGCAAACCCTGCACTGGCAAAAGAGGAGTCGGTGAAGTGAGTAACCCTGATGATCTCTGTTAGTGGGTGGGGTATATTAGGCAGCAAGTGAACATGTTGTCCTCAGAGTTGGTGTGTTAGAAGCAGGAGAAATGGGCAAGCGTGAGGATTTGAGCGAGTTTGACAAGGGCCAGATTGTGACGGCTAGACGACTGGGTCAGAGCATCTCCAGAACTGCAGCTCTTGTGGGGTGTTCCCGGTCTGCAGTGGTCAGTCTCTATCAAAAGTGAAGGACCAGTGGAGAACCGGCCACAGGGTCATGGGCGGCCGAGGCTCATTGATGCCCGTGGGGAGCGAAGGCTGGCCCGTGTGGTCCGATCAAACAGACGAGCTACTGGAGCTCAAACTGCTCCAGAAGTTAATGCTGGTTCTGATAGAAAGGGCTCAGAACACACAGAGCATCTCAGTTTGTGGAGTATGGACCAGTCAGGGTGCCCATGCTGACCCCTGTCCACCGCCCACAGCACCAACAGTGGCCCGAGCATCAGAACTGGACCCCGGAGCAATGGAAGAAGGTGGCCTGCTCTGATGATCACGTGTTCTTCTACATCACGTGGATGGCCGGGTTTGTGTGCGGGGCTTACCTAGGGAACACATGGCACCAGGTGCACTATGGGAAGAAGGCGTGGCTTACCTGGGGAACACATGGCACCAGGTGCACTATGGGAAGAAGGCGTGGCTTACCTGGGGAACACAGGGCACCAGGTGCACTATGGGAAGAAGGCGTGGCGGTGGAGGCAGTGATGCTTTGGGCAATGTTCTGCTGGGAAACCTTGGGTCCTCCATCATGTGGATGTGACTTTGACCCGTCCCACCTACCTAAGCATTGCTGAGCCCATGTCCAGCCTCTCATGGGAACGGTATTCCCTGTGGCTGTGGCTCTTTCAGCAGATAATGCGCCGCCACAAAGCACAAATGCTTCAGGAATGCTTTGAGGAGCACAACAACGAGTTTGAGGCGTTGACTCTCAATCCAATCGAGCATCTGTGGGATGAGCTGAACACACAAGTCCGATCCATCCCCACCTCTCAACATACAGGACTTAAAGGATCTGCTGCTAACATCTTGGTGCCAGATCCCACAGCACACCTTCAGGGGTCTAGAGGAGTCCATGCCTCGACGGGTCACAATATTAGGCCATAATGTTATGCCTGATCGGTGTATAATTGGTTTGAACAAAAACACTTTTTTAATATCCCAACTGCCCATTTCACCAAAAGGTGACAAGATTTCAGATATGCTTCCTAAATTAAATCCCAAATGCTTCAGGAATGCTTTGAGGAGCAGATCTCAGTCCAATCGAGTGTGGGATGAGTCCGAGCTGACAGCATTCTGTGAAGGATCTCAGAGGGAAATATAATTCTCTTCCGGTTGGAACAGTGTCAGCATCTGAGCCTTAAAATACCGTCTAGGAAGGCAGCTCACTGGATCACAGCTGGACGGTGAGTGAGGGACAGCGGTCAGAGATCACGGGGCAGTTTTTGATCATTGTATTATTTATTGTTGGAGTGGCTGACACAGACGAGAGGGCTGTACTTTTGAACAGCGAGGCTGTTTGTATTGGAACTGGAATAAATCACCGCAGCGGCCGCCCATCGAGCCGCACAGCAGTCTGGACCTGTGTTTGTGCAATTCTGGACTTCCTGTCACACAAACAGATGGAGATGAGCTACATTAACACCGGCAAGACAAACACCTCGAAGAAGAGAAACGGCCCTGAGGAGACTCAACAGGAACACTGGTTTGGTCTCTACTGGATCTCCACAAAACATGCCTTTCCTGTTCATACGCTCACAATTAATTGTCACAGTTTTGTTTTTTGCAGTTTTTCAATACTTTGGAGAATAGAAAGTCATTTATATTAAGTCAAGGTTAAAAAACAAACTTCTATGCATTTCATTGAATTTGAATTCCACCGCCTTTGAAAGCTCAACTCGTACTCAGAAGCACCAGATGCACGGCTGAGACTGGGTTATATTATGGGTAACACTTCACTTTAGAGTCCCATTCTCACTATGAACTAGTGTCTTATTATCATGCATATTGTTTATTAGATCTTATAAAGCAATTAAGGCCTTTGCACACCGAGTCGTGCGTTTTTCCGTATTCGTGATCCCAAAAAACGCAAGACGATACAAAATGGCGTCTTCAAGTAGTGAGGATGATTTTTTGAGAAAAAGAAAGAGGAAATATTGGGTCCATCCAAATCCGTGTATCATTCATTCAGGAGATTTTTGATTTAAAAGTGAAAGTAGAAAAATGAGAAAACAGCTCGTTTTTTGTTTTTCCAGAAAAACGAGATTTCGGCTTTACATTTTTTGCCGTGGTCTGGATTCAGGATCGGTATTGAGGTATTCCAGTCTGGTATCGTCTCAAAGGCATAACTTTAGGGTCGTGACAACACTATTCTATATAAAACGTATTTGCTGATATTCTTTATTTTTTATGTTGGTTTACAATTTTTACAATTCTTTAGTTTTACATTTTGTCAAGGGCTTGTTTACATTCATACTTTTTATAGTACACTACTGAAGGCCAACAGAGCAAGTTACATTAAATGTTTTTAAGTCAAATTGTTGAAAATTATTGTGATAAATTAGTCGATATAAAAATAGCAGCCCTAGTTCAAAATATAAAAATAACCACAAAAAATAGGCGCTTGTGTATAACTCTGGACTTGTGTGACACAGCTGCCTAATGTGAGTTCCATTTGAGTACACTAGATGTCAGAAAACACAGAAAAAAATAATTATTTGTCTAACATTTTGCTTTCAAAAGTTATATCTATGAAACCAAAGGAAGGACAAGTGGATTTTGAGTGTCTTTTTCAAGTCCCGGCTGCAAAAACAAGCGAATTTTACACATAAATCCCACTTTTGCTACTCACTAAAAGCACTTCCCAAACACCTTTCATTTTCTTTTTCCTCAAACAGACACATTTAATTAGCAACAAGCTACTGGTTAGCTAACTTGAGCAGTAAAATATACGCTTTCAGACGCCATTTTCTATTTTGCCGTTCGCTTACGGTGGCTCTGAGTTGTCAAAATGTCTCTAAAAATGCGTTTTGCAAGTGTGATTGACATAACGTGAGGTCGGATTTATTTTTTGATGTGTGAAAATTTCACATGCAAATTTCGGACTTTCGGAATATCGCCGTTGTTTACCCACCCCGATTTGATGTCCCAAATGACCAAAATGTCCCAATTGACACTCTCCTCCCAATTTTATGTCCCAAATGACACTCCCAATTGTATGTTCCAAAAATGTCCCAAATGACACTCCCCTCCCAATTACATGTTTATTATAAGCCATTTAACGCTTTTAATGCTTGAGCTCTGATTGGCTGTCAATGTTTTAATCCTCTGGGAATAATCGCTCTGAAAGTGATTCCACTGAAACCGCTCCTATCGTCATCAATGTCGCCACACTTTATTTTAATGTGCGTTTTTATCGTAAATAAACACATATATAAGTACTGAGTAATATGCATTGACTATAGGGTCAGTGAGAGTTATGTAATGTGTAACAATGGCAGGTCACCGTTACCGTATGATTATGTGGTGCTATATGCTTATTTAAAACTAAAGCTGTGGTTTCCGTCCTTGGTAAATGGGTTTTGCATGCGGGACAAAGATCTATTTTGTGAAACCACAACCTCCGTCTGCATTGTGATGATGTGCACATCCACCCAGACACACACGCTCTTAGCTCTTCCCATGAGCCCTGATCCGGCGGGATCTGCAGCTGTCCTGCGCTCTGAGGGAGGCCGGGCACAGGTACGAGATCTCACAGCAGATCCTGATGTTTTACTCTGAGCCCATGTTCCTGTAGCAACCACGAGCAGGACATGAATACATCACTGTCTTTCTGCAGGCATACATGGGGACGCAATATATCCGAAACATTGTTGTAGTGTCCGAGAACCTATGGAGCAGATCACAGCACACTAATGAAACATTCCAGCACAGAATCCTGGGAAAACCCGCTCCCATTACTCCGACCAGCTCTGAGAATGAGACGGGACGCAGCCGTGTGCTTTCCAGGCTCCAGACGGGAGAATAAAGGAATCAGCGAAACAATGCAGACGCTGCCGTCGTTCTCACACACATGTTGTTTTAAAGCCATCATTTGCTCAAAGACGGACAGATGCTTCTCATCAGGGTGAGTTATCGCCGGTTTGTGGGTCAATGACGGTAACAAGAATAATAATACAAAAGGAAGTTCTGTGAAATATGGGCGCTACTGAGTCACATGAACGTAAACTATTTGCTCTAAGCAATGAGTAATTGATAAAGGGATAATAATGTGAAAACTAATAATAATATTGATGGAAGAGTAAGAGCATAGAGAAGAGAGCAGAGACAGTTACGCTCTCACTTCATTGATTTATTAATGTCGTTATTAATTCATTTATAATTTAATTTGATTCGGTCTGTCAGTTAACACAAGTATATCTGGAAAGACCAACATGTCCCAAATGACCAAAATGTCCCAATTGACACTCTCCTCCCAATTTTATGTCCCACATGACCCCCCCCCCCCTGAATTTGTGTCCCAAATGACACTCCCAATTGTATGTTCCAAAAATGACACCCCCCATTTTGTCCCAAATGATACTCCCCTCCCAATTATATATATCAAATGCTATTTTCCTTCCAATTTGGTCCCAAATGACACTCCCCTCCCAATTGTATGTCCCAAATGACACTCCCCTCCCAATTTTATGTCCCAAAAATGTCCTAAATTACACCCCACCCCAATTTTGTTTATGTCCCAAATGACCAAAATGTCGCAATTGACACTCTCCTCCTAATTGTATGTCCCACATGATACCCCTCCTCCCGAATTTATGTCCCAAGTGACCAAAATGACACTCCCCTCCCAAATGACACCCCCCAATTTGTCCCAAAAGACACACCCCTCCCAATTGTATGTCCCAAATGTCACTCTCCTCCCAATTGTATGTCCCAAATGACACTCCCCTCCCAATTTTATGTCCCAAAAATGTCCTAAATTACACCCCACCCCAATTTTGTTTATGTCCCAAATGACCAAAATGTCGCAATTGACACTCTCCTCCTAATTGTATGTCCCACATGATACCCCCCCTCCTGAATTTATGTCCCAAATGACCAAAATGACACTCCCCTCCCAAATGACACACCCCTCCCAATTGTATGTCCCAAATGACACTCCCCTCCCAATTGTATGTCCCAAATGACACTCCTCTCCCAATTGTATGTCCCAAATGACACTCCCCTCCCAATTGTATGTCCCAAATGACACTCCTCTCCCAATTGTATGTCCCAAATGACACTCCCCTCCCAATTGTATGTCCCAAATGACACTCCCCTCCCAATTGTATGTCCCAAATGACACTCCCCTCCCAATTGTATGTCCCAAATGACACTCCCCTCCCAATTGTATGTCCCAAATGACACTCCCCTCCCAATTGTATGTCCCAAAAATGTCCTAAATTATACCCCACCCTAATTTGTCTCAAATGACAACCCCGCCCAAAAAATGTTTATGTCCCAAATGACCAAAATGTCCCAATTGACACTCTCCTCCCAATTTATGTCCCAAATGACACTCCCAATTGTATGTTCCAAAAATGTCCCAAATGACATCCCCCATTTTGTCCCAAATAATACTCCCCTCCCAATTTTCCATCCCAAATTACACCCCACCCCAGCCCAATTGTATGTCCCAAAAGGTAACCCTCCTCCCCAAAATGTTATGTCCCAAAATGTCATTGCTAAATATCTGGTATTCGTCTGAATGAGGAACACACTTAAATGGCACGATCTAAGGAAAATGAGAAAGATGTGCAGATGACAGTGGAAGAAACTGAACTCGGCTGTAAACTGCACACACTTCATCAGTCGGGAGTTCCCTCTCCTCAGCCATGAGATGAGAGCAGGGACACAATGCTCTCCCGCAGCTGGAAGAGAGAGAAACACCAGGACACCGCAGAAGGAGAGGGAGAATGTTAATATCAACAGCTATATAACTTTCCTCAGGCACTTTCCTCAGATGTGTGAGCGGCTTTCTGCTGGTGTGTGTGAGGTCAAGGGCATGGGCTGTTTGTGTTTGACACGGCAGACTGGACTTGCAGCCTTGTTGATTTAAGATCAACTGATTGGCTAAATTAAAATGCTCTCTAATCCTTGGAAGGTAGAATCGGAGCAGGATTAGGGCCGGAGCAACTGTTGTAGGCGGATGCATGTCGCAGCAGAGCAGTGAGGTCATGGCTTCAGTGGCGGATCGAGAGAGAGTTACAGCTGAAGCTAATAGGTGAGGTTAATTACAACAGCTGAGGCTAAAAATACCGGCTGGAAGCTCAACCTGGATCAGCGTTCCTGACAGGGCTTCAGGAAGTCTCACCATGAGCCCTGACCTCAGACAACCCTAAACACAGCCCAGAATACTCCACCTTACCAAAATAATGGCGTTTCTCATGGAATATTGCTGAAGAGGGCGACTGATGTGAAACTGCCCCGGCTCACTGGAGTGGCATTAAAGCACATTCACACTCATCTTCGCTGCTCATCATGGCAGATCGGAAATAAACATCCTGGCGCTCAAAGGTCAATGCAAACAAACCTGAGATTTTATGTCCCAAAAATGTCCCAAATGACACCCCCAGTGTTGTCCCAAAAATTTCACAAGTTACATCCGCTTCCATTTTACGTCCCAAATGATACCCCCCAATTTTATGCATGTCCCAAATGACACCACCCATTGGTGTCCCAAATGACACTCTCCTCACAAGTTACACCCCCTCCCCCCCATTTTACATCCCAAAAATGTCCCAAATGACATTCCGTCCCAATTTTGTCCTAAATGATACCCCCCAATTTTATGAAATGTCCCAAATGACACCCCCCCTCCCCCCAATTCTGTCCCAAAAATGTCCCAAATGACATTCCGTCCCAATTTTGTCCCAAATAATACCCCTAATATTATGAAATGTCCCAAATGACACCCCCCCTCCCCCCAATTTTGTCCCAAAAATGTCCCAAATGACATTCCGTCCCAATTTTGTCCCAAATAATACCCCTAATATTATGAAATGTCCCAAATGACACCCCCCCTCCCCCCAATTCTGTCCCAAAAATGTCCCACATGACATTCCGTCCCAATTTTGTCCTAAATGATACCCCCCAATTTTATGAAATGTCCCAAATGACACCCCCTCCCCCCAATTCTGACCCAAAAATGTCCCACATGACATTCCGTCCCAATTTTGTCCCAAATAATACCCCTAATATTATGAAATGTCCCAAATGACGCCACCCATTGGTGTCCCAAATGACACTCTCCTCACAAGTTACACCCCCCCTCCCCCCAATTCTGACCCAAAAATGTCCCAAATGACATCCCGTCCCAATTTTGTCCTAAATGATACCCCCCAATTTTATGAAATGTCCCAAATGACACCCCCTCCCCCCAATTCTGTCCCAAAAATGTCCCACATGACATTCCGTCCCAATTTTGTTCCAAATAATACCCCTAATATTATGAAATGTCCCAAATGACTCCCCCATTTGTGTCCCAAATGACACTCCCCTCACAATTTTACATCCCAAATGACATTCCGCTCCAATTTTGTCCCAAAAATGTCCCAAGTTACACCCCCCAATTTTATGAAATGTCCCAAATGACACCCTCCATTTGTGTCCCAAATGACACTCTCCTCCCAATGTTTTGTCCCAAATGACGCAAATTCCCAGCACTTTCAAAGTGCCATGTCCAGTAAGTGGCATTAAAGCACAGTGTATCTGACTGCTGTATCCTCTTAGCTGTTGTGCGCATCATGGCCGTTTGGAAATGAAACGTCTGGTGACTGGCGCTCAGAGGATAATGCTCTATCACGTCTGAAAATAACGCACCACCTACACTGAACTACACCAACAGTGTTAAAGCAAACCGGAGATGATACCGCCTCGCCGTTTGCTCTTCGTCATGACTCGCGTTTGATTGGACCTGAGAACGTCTGATCATGTGATGCAAACATGTCTTCGTTTATAAATGATGCACTATGGTAAAAGTATTCTGAGGTCATAACAGTATTGGGCAATGACCTGCATGGAAATAAGTCTTTATTAATTGATCATCTGCCCTGAAATCATAGTTTTTGCTTCTAATTTTATAAAGTGGGAAAACTGTAACTCGACTGGGGAATGTTCTGCTTCTGACTGTCTGAAACAGAGACGGATCAGTCAAACGAGTCGAGCACGGAGTAAACATCGCACATGAGATGTGTCAGATGTCATCATTCCTCCGGGACAGGAGGGCGAGCGGGTTAATCAGATGTGCTGACACACACACGCCGGTTCCCCAGTGCTCAGCAGGACACAGCAGAGAGAGGATTTACCAGACAAAGCAGCCGCACATCCCATCAGAACAGCCTCATGGGCCAGCACAGGGTTCACAACACACGCCTGTTTTCACATTTAAACCCGCCGAAGCCGAACTTACAGTGGCCTGTGCATATTAACCTGCCACAGTTCATTCACTCACCCTCGTGTCATTCTCAACCCGTAATGCTTCTGTTCATCTTTGGAACGCAGATTAATATATATATATATATGTTAACATTATCTCATCACTTGACTTCATCAATCCATTAAACGTCTAAAGCCTCGTCAGTTCTTGCATGTCAAGCAATGCTCGTTCACCATCACTGATGTTCTCCACACAGTCAAAGCAAACACGATCACACACAGATATAATGTTCACTAGTGTGTGTGAGGACACTATAGTTCAGTTCTGATGTGAGGAGAGCAGAACACAGTCATCTGTGACATTACACACACACACTCTTCATACAGTGACTACCAGTCAAACTGAGACACATCTGGGCATTTTCTAAACTATAGCCAATAAACTGTGATAATGTGAGAAATGCTGAAGGTGTCTGAATAGATTTGGGTGTGTGTGTTGATCAATGAGAATTAAATCTGTTCATCATATAAAACAAGTGTCTCTTCAGGAGACTGGATTCATATGGATACACTTTACAACGCCTGTATGAACTTTCTGAAGCCTGAAAATGTGGATTACAAGAACAAAAAATAATAAAAGAGAGAATATATTAAAACTTCATTTTAATTGCACAACTGATTTAAACACTTGATTTTTGTTCCTAAGATGAATGAATGTGGCGTGGCTTTTGAATAAAACTACAAAATGTTTGTTTTTGGGTGAACTAACTTTTAAATAGGTTTTTAAAAAATACAATTGTTATACTGTATTGTCTAAAAAACGTAATTATATATATATATATTTATGTCTGCAGTGTGTGATGTGACTAATGTTCAAAGTTACCCGCTGAGAAAAGGGATTCCTAACTTCTGCCGATAAATCAGATACACTTTATTGCCAAAACGCATATAAGGAGCTTCAGCTCTTCTCTCCTCAAGGGTTAGGAGTGTGTTTATGGGGATTCTTCTAGAAGCGCATTTGTGATGTTGGACGAGAAGGCCTGGCTCTCAGTCTCCGCTCTAATTCATCCCAAAGGTGTTCTATCGGGTTGAGGTCAGGACTCCAGTTCCTCCACACCAAACTCCTCATCCATGTCTTTATGGAGCGATGCTTTGAGCACTGGAGCGCAGTCATGTTGGGACAGGAAGGGGCCGTCCCCAAACTGATCCCACAAAGCTGGGAGCATGAAATTGTCCAAAATGTCTTGCATTAAGAGTTCCTTTCACTGGAACTAACCCCACCCCATAATCCCCCCTCCACCAAACGTTACACTTGGCACAATGCAGTCAGGCAAGTCAACCGCCAAACCCAGACTCGTCCATGGGATTGTCAGACAGAGAAGCGTGATTGGTCACTCAGAGAACACGTCTCCACTGCTCTAGAGTCCAGTGGCGGCGCGCTTTACCCCACTGCATCCCACGCTTTGCATTGCACTTGGTGATGTAAGGCTTGGATGAGCGGCTCGGCCATGGAAACCCATTCCATGAAGCTCTACACACTGTTCTTGAGCTCATCTGAAGGCCACAGAAGTTTGGAGGTCTGGAGCTTTTGACTCTGCAGAAAGTTGGCCACTTCTGTGACCCTCAGCATGCGCTGACCCCGCTCTGTGACCCTCAGCATGCGCTGACCCCGCTCTGTGGCTGAGTTGCTGTTGTTCCCAATGGCTTCCACTTTGTTCTAACCCCACTAACAGTTGAGCGTGGAATATTTAGTAGTGAGGAAATGTCCCGAATGGACTTATTGCACAGGTGTCCAGCGATCACGGCCCCACGCTTGAGTTCTCTGAGCTCCTGAGAGCGGTCCATTCTCTCACTGATGTGTGTAGAAGCGTCTGCAGGACTAGAGCTTGAGTTCTCTGAGCTCCTGAGAGCGACCCATTCTCTCACTGATGTGTGTAGAAGCGTCTGCAGGTCTAGAGCTTGAGTTCTCTGAGCTCCTGAGAGCGGTCCATTCTCTCACTGATGTGTGTAGAAGCATCTGCAGGTCTAGAGCTTGAGTTCTCTGAGCTCCTGAGAGCGGCCCATTCTCTCACTGATGTGTGTAGAAGCGTCTGCAGGTCTAGAGCTTGAGTTCTCTGAGCTCCTGAGAGCGGCCCATTCTCTCACTGATGTGTGTAGAAGCGTCTGCAGGACTAGAGCTTGAGTTCTCTGAGCTCCTGAGAGCGGTCCATTCTCTCACTGATGTGTGTAGAAGCGTCTGCAGGTCTAGAGCTTGAGTTCTCTGAGCTCCTGAGAGCGGTCCATTCTCTCACTGATGTGTGTAGAAGCGTCTGCAGGCCTAGAGCTTGAGTTCTCTGAGCTCCTGAGAGCGGCCCATTCTCTCACTGATGTGTGTAGAAGCGTCTGCAGGCCTAGAGCTTGAGTTCTCTGAGCTCCTGAGAGCGGCCCATTCTCTCACTGATGTGTGTAGAAGCGTCTGCAGGCCTAGAGCTTGAGTTCTCTGAGCTCCTGAGAGCGGCCCATTCTCTCACTGATGTGTGTAGAAGCATCTGCAGGTCTAGAGCTTGAGTTCTCTGAGCTCCTGAGAGCGGCCCATTCTCTCACTGATGTGTGTAGAAGCGTCTGCAGGTCTAGAGCTTGAGTTCTCTGAGCTCCTGAGAGCGGTCCATTCTCTCACTGATGTGTGTAGAAGCATCTGCAGGTCTAGAGCTTGAGTTCTCTGAGCTCCTGAGAGCGGCCCATTCTCTCACTGATGTGTGTAGAAGCGTCTGCAGGTCTAGAGCTTGAGTTCTCTGAGCTCCTGAGAGCGGCCCATTCTCTCACTGATGTGTGTAGAAGCGTCTGCAGGACTAGAGCTTGAGTTCTCTGAGCTCCTGAGAGCGGCCCATTCTCTCACTGACGTGTGTAGAAGCGTCTGCAGGACTAGAGCTTGAGTTCTCTGAGCTCCTGAGAGCGGCCCATTCTCTCACTGATGTGTGTAGAAGCGTCTGCAGGACTAGAGCTTGAGTTCTCTGAGCTCCTGAGAGCGGCCCATTCTCTCACTGACGTGTGTAGAAGCGTCTGCAGGCCTAGAGCTTGAGTTCTCTGAGCTCCTGAGAGCGGCCCATTCTCTCACTGATGTGTGTAGAAGCGTCTGCAGGTCTAGAGCTTGAGTTCTCTGAGCTCCTGAGAGCGGCCCATTCTCTCACTGATGTGTGTAGAAGCGTCTGCAGGCCTAGAGCTTGAGTTCTCTGAGCTCCTGAGAGCGGCCCATTCTCTCACTGATGTGTGTAGAAGCGTCTGCAGGACTAGAGCTTGAGTTCTCTGAGCTCCTGAGAGCGGCCCATTCTCTCACTGATGTGTGTAGAAGCGTCTGCAGGACTAGAGCTTGAGTTCTCTGAGCTCCTGAGAGCGGCCCATTCTCTCACTGACGTGTGTAGAAGCGTCTGCAGGACTAGAGCTTGAGTTCTCTGAGCTCCTGAGAGCGGCCCATTCTCTCACTGATGTGTGTAGAAGCGTCTGCAGGACTAGAGCTTGAGTTCTCTGAGCTCCTGAGAGCGGCCCATTCTCTCACTGACGTGTGTAGAAGCGTCTGCAGGCCTAGAGCTTGAGTTCTCTGAGCTCCTGAGAGCGGCCCATTCTCTCACTGATGTGTGTAGAAGCGTCTGCAGGTCTAGAGCTTGAGTTCTCTGAGCTCCTGAGAGCGGCCCATTCTCTCACTGATGTGTGTAGAAGCGTCTGCAGGCCTAGAGCTTGAGTTCTCTGAGCTCCTGAGAGCGGCCCATTCTCTCACTGATGTGTGTAGAAGCGTCTGCAGGACTAGAGCTTGAGTTCTCTGAGCTCCTGAGAGCGGCCCATTCTCTCACTGATGTGTGTAGAAGCGTCTGCAGGACTAGAGCTTGAGTTCTCTGAGCTCCTGAGAGCGGCCCATTCTCTCACTGATGTGTGTAGAAGCGTCTGCAGGACTAGAGCTTGAGTTCTCTGAGCTCCTGAGAGCGGTCCATTCTCTCACTGATGTGTGTAGAAGCGTCTGCAGGTCTAGAGCTTGAGTTCTCTGAGCTCCTGAGAGCGGCCCATTCTCTCACTGATGTGTGTAGAAGCGTCTGCAGGACTAGAGCTTGAGTTCTCTGAGCTCCTGAGAGCGGCCCATTCTCTCACTGATGTGTGTAGAAGTGTCTGCAGGCCTAGAGCTTGAGTTCTCTGAGCTCCTGAGAGCGGCCCATTCTCTCACTGATGTGTGTAGAAGTGTCTGCAGGCCTAGAGCTTGAGTTCTCTGAGCTCCTGAGAGCGGCCCATTCTCTCACTGATGTGTGTAGAAGTGTCTGCAGGTCTAGAGCTTGAGTTCTCTGAGCTCCTGAGAGCGGCCCATTCTCTCACTGATGTGTGTAGAAGTGTCTGCAGGCCTAGAGCTTGAGTTCTCTGAGCTCCTGAGAGCGGTCCATTCTCTCACTGATGTGTGTAGAAGCGTCTGCAGGCCTAGAGCTTGAGTTCTCTGAGCTCCTGAGAGCGGCCCATTCTCTCACTGATGTGTGTAGAAGTGTCTGCAGGTCTAGAGCTTGAGTTCTCTGAGCTCCTGAGAGTGGTCCATTCTCTCACTGATGTGTGTAGAAGCGTCTGCAGGACTAGAGCTTGAGTTCTCTGAGCTCCTGAGAGCGGCCCATTCTCTCACTGATGTGTGTAGAAGCGTCTGCAGGCCTAGAGCTTGAGTTCTCTGAGCTCCTGAGAGCGGCCCATTCTCTCACTGATGTGTGTAGAAGCGTCTGCAGGACTAGAGCTTGAGTTCTCTGAGCTCCTGAGAGCGGTCCATTCTCTCACTGATGTGTGTAGAAGCGTCTGCAGGTCTAGAGCTTGAGTTCTCTGAGCTCCTGAGAGCGGCCCATTCTCTCACTGATGTGTGTAGAAGCGTCTGCAGGACTAGAGCTTGAGTTCTCTGAGCTCCTGAGAGCGGTCCATTCTCTCACTGATGTGTGTAGAAGCGTCTGCAGGCCTAGAGCTTGAGTTCTCTGAGCTCCTGAGAGCGGCCCATTCTCTCACTGATGTGTGTAGAAGCGTCTGCAGGCCTAGAGCTTGAGTTCTCTGAGCTCCTGAGAGCGGCCCATTCTCTCACTGATGTGTGTAGAAGCGTCTGCAGGCCTAGAGCTTGAGTTCTCTGAGCTCCTGAGAGCGGCCCATTCTCTCACTGATGTGTGTAGAAGCGTCTGCAGGACTAGAGCTTGAGTTCTCTGAGCTCCTGAGAGCGGCCCATTCTCTCACTGATGTGTGTAGAAGCGTCTGCAGGACTAGAGCTTGAGTTCTCTGAGCTCCTGAGAGCGGTCCATTCTCTCACTGATGTGTGTAGAAGCGTCTGCAGGTCTAGAGCTTGAGTTCTCTGAGCTCCTGAGAGCGGCCCATTCTCTCACTGATGTGTGTAGAAGCGTCTGCAGGACTAGAGCTTGAGTTCTCTGAGCTCCTGAGAGCGGCCCATTCTCTCACTGATGTGTGTAGAAGTGTCTGCAGGCCTAGAGCTTGAGTTCTCTGAGCTCCTGAGAGCGGCCCATTCTCTCACTGATGTGTGTAGAAGTGTCTGCAGGCCTAGAGCTTGAGTTCTCTGAGCTCCTGAGAGCGGCCCATTCTCTCACTGATGTGTGTAGAAGTGTCTGCAGGTCTAGAGCTTGAGTTCTCTGAGCTCCTGAGAGCGGCCCATTCTCTCACTGATGTGTGTAGAAGTGTCTGCAGGCCTAGAGCTTGAGTTCTCTGAGCTCCTGAGAGCGGCCCATTCTCTCACTGATGTGTGTAGAAGTGTCTGCAGGTCTAGAGCTTGAGTTCTCTGAGCTCCTGAGAGTGGTCCATTCTCTCACTGATGTGTGTAGAAGCGTCTGCAGGACTAGAGCTTGAGTTCTCTGAGCTCCTGAGAGCGGCCCATTCTCTCACTGATGTGTGTAGAAGCGTCTGCAGGACTAGAGCTTGAGTTCTCTGAGCTCCTGAGAGCGGCCCATTCTCTCACTGATGTGTGTAGAAGTGTCTGCAGGTCTAGAGCTTGAGTTCTCTGAGCTCCTGAGAGTGGTCCATTCTCTCACTGATGTGTGTAGAAGCGTCTGCAGGTCTAGAGCTTGAGTTCTCTGAGCTCCTGAGAGCGGCCCATTCTCTCACTGATGTGTGTAGAAGCGTCTGCAGGACTAGAGCTTGAGTTCTCTGAGCTCCTGAGAGCGGCCCATTCTCTCACTGATGTGTGTAGAAGCGTCTGCAGGTCTAGAGCTTGAGTTCTCTGAGCTCCTGAGAGCGGTCCATTCTCTCACTGATGTGTGTAGAAGCGTCTGCAGGACTAGAGCTTGAGTTCTCTGAGCTCCTGAGAGCGGCCCATTCTCTCACTGATGTGTGTAGAAGCGTCTGCAGGACTAGAGCTTGAGTTCTCTGAGCTCCTGAGAGCGGCCCATTCTCTCACTGATGTGTGTAGAAGTGTCTGCAGGTCTAGAGCTTGAGTTCTCTGAGCTCCTGAGAGTGGTCCATTCTCTCACTGATGTGTGTAGAAGCGTCTGCAGGACTAGAGCTTGAGTTCTCTGAGCTCCTGAGAGTGGTCCATTCTCTCACTGATGTGTGTAGAAGCGTCTGCAGGACTAGAGCTTGAGTTCTCTGAGCTCCTGAGAGCGGCCCATTCTCTCACTGATGTGTGTAGAAGCGTCTGCAGGTCTAGAGCTTGAGTTCTCTGAGCTCCTGAGAGTGGTCCATTCTCTCACTGATGTGTGTAGAAGCGTCTGCAGGACTAGAGCTTGAGTTCTCTGAGCTCCTGAGAGCGGCCCATTCTCTCACTGATGTGTGTAGAAGTGTCTGCAGGTCTAGAGCTTGAGTTCTCTGAGCTCCTGAGAGCGGTCCATTCTCTCACTGATGTGTGTAGAAGCGTCTGCAGGACTAGAGCTTGAGTTCTCTGAGCTCCAGAGAGTGGTCCATTCTCTCACTGATGTGTGTAGAAGTGTCTGCAGGTCTAGAGCTTGAGTTCTCTGAGCTCCTGAGAGCGGCCCATTCTCTCACTGATGTGTGTAGAAGCGTCTGCAGGTCTAGAGCTTGAGTTCTCTGAGCTCCTGAGAGCGGCCCATTCTCTCACTGATGTGTGTAGAAGTGTCTGCAGGTCTAGAGCTTGAGTTCTCTGAGCTCCTGAGAGTGGTCCATTCTCTCACTGATGTGTGTAGAAGCGTCTGCAGGACTAGAGCTTGAGTTCTCTGAGCTCCTGAGAGCGGCCCATTCTCTCACTGATGTGTGTAGAAGCGTCTGCAGGTCTAGAGCTTGAGTTCTCTGAGCTCCTGAGAGCGGCCCATTCTCTCACTGATGTGTGTAGAAGCGTCTGCAGGACTAGAGCTTGAGTTCTCTGAGCTCCTGAGAGCGGCCCATTCTCTCACTGATGTGTGTAGAAGCGTCTGCAGGTCTAGAGCTTGAGTTCTCTGAGCTCCTGAGAGCGGCCCATTCTCTCACTGATGTGTGTAGAAGCGTCTGCAGGACTAGAGCTTGAGTTCTCTGAGCTCCTGAGAGCGGCCCATTCTCTCACTGATGTGTGTAGAAGTGTCTGCAGGACTAGAGCTTGAGTTCTCTGAGCTCCTGAGAGCGGCCCATTCTCTCACTGATGTGTGTAGAAGCGTCTGCAGGACTAGAGCTTGAGTTCTCTGAGCTCCTGAGAGCGGCCCATTCTCTCACTGATGTGTGTAGAAGCGTCTGCAGGACTAGAGCTTGAGTTCTCTGAGCTCCTGAGAGCGGCCCATTCTCTCACTGATGTGTGTAGAAGCGTCTGCAGGACTAGAGCTTGAGTTCTCTGAGCTCCTGAGAGCGGCCCATTCTCTCACTGATGTGTGTAGAAGTGTCTGCAGGACTAGAGCTTGAGTTCTCTGAGCTCCTGAGAGCGGCCCATTCTCTCACTGATGTGTGTAGAAGTGTCTGCAGGACTAGAGCTTGAGTTCTCTGAGCTCCTGAGAGCGGCCCATTCTCTCACTGATGTGTGTAGAAGCGTCTGCAGGACTAGAGCTTGAGTTCTCTGAGCTCCTGAGAGCGGCCCATTCTCTCACTGATGTGTGTAGAAGCGTCTGCAGGACTAGAGCTTGAGTTCTCTGAGCTCCTGAGAGCGGCCCATTCTCTCACTGATGTGTGTAGAAGCGTCTGCAGGACTAGAGCTTGAGTTCTCTGAGCTCCTGAGAGCGGCCCATTCTCTCACTGATGTGTGTAGAAGCGTCTGCAGGACTAGAGCTTGAGTTCTCTGAGCTCCTGAGAGCGGCCCATTCTCTCACTGATGTGTGTAGAAGCGTCTGCAGGACTAGAGCTGGAGTTCTCTGAGCTCCTGAGAGCGGCCCATTCTCTCACTGATGTGTGTAGAAGCGTCTGCAGGACTAGAGCTTGAGTTCTCTGAGCTCCTGAGAGCGGCCCATTCTCTCACTGATGTGTGTAGAAGCGTCTGCAGGACTAGAGCTTGAGTTCTCTGAGCTCCTGAGAGCGGCCCATTCTCTCACTGATGTGTGTAGAAGCGTCTGCAGGACTAGAGCTTGAGTTCTCTGAGCTCCTGAGAGCGGCCCATTCTCTCACTGATGTGTGTAGAAGCGTCTGCAGGTCTAGAGCTTGAGTTCTCTGAGCTCCTGAGAGTGGTCCATTCTCTCACTGATGTGTGTAGAAGCGTCTGCAGGACTAGAGCTTGAGTTCTCTGAGCTCCTGAGAGCGGCCCATTCTCTCACTGATGTGTGTAGAAGCGTCTGCAGGACTAGAGCTTGAGTTCTCTGAGCTCCTGAGAGCGGTCCATTCTCTCACTGATGTGTGTAGAAGCGTCTGCAGGACTAGAGCTTGAGTTCTCTGAGCTCCAGAGAGTGGTCCATTCTCTCACTGATGTGTGTAGAAGTGTCTGCAGGTCTAGAGCTTGAGTTCTCTGAGCTCCTGAGAGCGGTCCATTCTCTCACTGATGTGTGTAGAAGCGTCTGCAGGACTAGAGCTTGAGTTCTCTGAGCTCCAGAGAGTGGTCCATTCTCTCACTGATGTGTGTAGAAGTGTCTGCAGGTCTAGAGCTTGAGTTCTCTGAGTTCCTGAGAGCGGCCCATTCTCTCACTGATGTGTGTAGAAGCGTCTGCAGGTCTAGAGCTTGAGTTCTCTGAGCTCCTGAGAGCGGCCCATTCTCTCACTGATGTGTGTAGAAGTGTCTGCAGGTCTAGAGCTTGAGTTCTCTGAGCTCCTGAGAGTGGTCCATTCTCTCACTGATGTGTGTAGAAGCGTCTGCAGGACTAGAGCTTGAGTTCTCTGAGCTCCTGAGAGCGGCCCATTCTCTCACTGATGTGTGTAGAAGCGTCTGCAGGTCTAGAGCTTGAGTTCTCTGAGCTCCTGAGAGCGGCCCATTCTCTCACTGATGTGTGTAGAAGCGTCTGCAGGACTAGAGCTTGAGTTCTCTGAGCTCCTGAGAGCGGCCCATTCTCTCACTGATGTGTGTAGAAGCGTCTGCAGGTCTAGAGCTTGAGTTCTCTGAGCTCCTGAGAGCGGCCCATTCTCTCACTGATGTGTGTAGAAGCGTCTGCAGGACTAGAGCTTGAGTTCTCTGAGCTCCTGAGAGCGGCCCATTCTCTCACTGATGTGTGTAGAAGCGTCTGCAGGACTAGAGCTTGAGTTCTCTGAGCTCCTGAGAGCGGCCCATTCTCTCACTGATGTGTGTAGAAGCGTCTGCAGGTCTAGAGCTTGAGTTCTCTGAGCTCCTGAGAGCGGCCCATTCTCTCACTGATGTGTGTAGAAGCGTCTGCAGGACTAGAGCTTGAGTTCTCTGAGCTCCTGAGAGCGGCCCATTCTCTCACTGATGTGTGTAGAAGCGTCTGCAGGTCTAGAGCTTGAGTTCTCTGAGCTCCTGAGAGCGGCCCATTCTCTCACTGATGTGTGTAGAAGCGTCTGCAGGACTAGAGCTTGAGTTCTCTGAGCTCCTGAGAGCGGCCCATTCTCTCACTGATGTGTGTAGAAGCGTCTGCAGGACTAGGGCTTGAGTTCTCTGAGCTCCTGAGAGCGGCACATTCTCTCACTGATGTGTGTAGAAGCGTCTGCAGGTCTAGAGCTTGAGTTCTCTGAGCTCCTGAGAGCGGCCCATTCTCTCACTGATGTGTGTAGAAGCGTCTGCAGGTCTAGAGCTTGAGTTCTCTGAGCTCCTGAGAGCGGCCCATTCTCTCACTGATGTGTGTAGAAGTGTCTGCAGGACTAGAGCTTGAGTTCTCTGAGCTCCTGAGAGCGGCCCATTCTCTCACTGATGTGTGTAGAAGCGTCTGCAGGTCTAGAGCTTGAGTTCTCTGAGCTCCTGAGAGCGGCTCATTCTCTCACTGATGTGTGTAGAAGCGTCTGCAGGCCTAGAGCTTGAGTTCTCTGAGCTCCTGAGAGCGACTCATTCTCTCACTGATGTGTGTAGAAGCGTCTGCAGGTCTAGAGCTTGAGTTCTCTGAGCTCCTGAGAGCGGCCCATTCTCTCACTGATGTGTGTAGAAGCGTCTGCAGGACTAGAGCTTGAGTTCTCTGAGCTCCTGAGAGCGGCCCATTCTCTCACTGATGTGTGTAGAAGCGTCTGCAGGACTAGAGCTTGAGTTCTCTGAGCTCCTGAGAGCGGCCCATTCTCTCACTGATGTGTGTAGAAGCGTCTGCAGGTCTAGAGCTTGAGTTCTCTGAGCTCCTGAGAGCGGCTCATTCTCTCACTGATGTGTGTAGAAGCGTCTGCAGGCCTAGAGCTTGAGTTCTCTGAGCTCCTGAGAGCGGCCCATTCTCTCACTGATGTGTGTAGAAGCGTCTGCAGGTCTAGAGCTTGAGTTCTCTGAGCTCCTGAGAGCGGCTCATTCTCTCACTGATGTGTGTAGAAGCGTCTGCAGGTCTAGAGCTTGAGTTCTCTGAGCTCCTGAGAGCGGCCCATTCTCTCACTGATGTGTGTAGAAGCGTCTGCAGGACTAGAGCTTGAGTTCTCTGAGCTCCTGAGAGCGGCCCATTCTCTCACTGATGTGTGTAGAAGTGTCTGCAGGACTAGAGCTTGAGTTCTCTGAGCTCCTGAGAGCGGTCCATTCTCTCACTGATGTGTGTAGAAGCGTCTGCAGGTCTAGAGCTTGAGTTCTCTGAGCTCCTGAGAGCGGCCCATTCTCTCACTGATGTGTGTAGAAGTGTCTGCAGGACTAGAGCTTGAGTTCTCTGAGCTCCTGAGAGCGGCCCATTCTCTCACTGATGTGTGTAGAAGCGTCTGCAGGACTAGAGCTTGAGTTCTCTGAGCTCCTGAGAGCGGCCCATTCTCTCACTGATGTGTGTAGAAGCGTCTGCAGGTCTAGAGCTTGAGTTCTCTGAGCTCCTGAGAGCGGCCCATTCTCTCACTGATGTGTGTAGAAGCGTCTGCAGGTCTAGAGCTTGAGTTCTCTGAGCTCCTGAGAGCGGCTCATTCTCTCACTGATGTGTGTAGAAGCGTCTGCAGGCCTAGAGCTTGAGTTCTCTGAGCTCCTGAGAGCGGCTCATTCTCTCACTGATGTGTGTAGAAGCGTCTGCAGGTCTAGAGCTTGAGTTCTCTGAGCTCCTGAGAGCGGCCCATTCTCTCACTGATGTGTGTAGAAGCGTCTGCAGGACTAGAGCTTGAGTTCTCTGAGCTCCTGAGAGCGGCCCATTCTCTCACTGATGTGTGTAGAAGCGTCTGCAGGACTAGAGCTTGAGTTCTCTGAGCTCCTGAGAGCGGCCCATTCTCTCACTGATGTGTGTAGAAGCGTCTGCAGGTCTAGAGCTTGAGTTCTCTGAGCTCCTGAGAGCGGCCCATTCTCTCACTGATGTGTGTAGAAGCGTCTGCAGGTCTAGAGCTTGAGTTCTCTGAGCTCCTGAGAGCGGCCCATTCTCTCACTGATGTGTGTAGAAGCGTCTGCAGGTCTAGAGCTTGAGTTCTCTGAGCTCCTGAGAGCGGCCCATTCTCTCACTGATGTGTGTAGAAGCGTCTGCAGGCCTAGAGCTTGAGTTCTCTGAGCTCCTGAGAGCGGCCCATTCTCTCACTGATGTGTGTAGAAGCGTCTGCAGGACTAGAGCTTGAGTTCTCTGAGCTCCTGAGAGCGGCCCATTCTCTCACTGATGTGTGTAGAAGCGTCTGCAGGTCTAGAGCTTGAGTTCTCTGAGCTCCTGAGAGCGGCCCATTCTCTCACTGATGTGTGTAGAAGCGTCTGCAGGTCTAGAGCTTGAGTTCTCTGAGCTCCTGAGAGCGGCCCATTCTCTCACTGATGTGTGTAGAAGCGTCTGCAGGTCTAGAGCTTGAGTTCTCTGAGCTCCTGAGAGCGGCCCATTCTCTCACTGATGTGTGTAGAAGTGTCTGCAGGTCTAGAGCTTGAGTTCTCTGAGCTCCTGAGAGCGGCCCATTCTCTCACTGATGTGTGTAGAAGTGTCTGCAGGTCTAGAGCTTGAGTTCTCTGAGCTCCTGAGAGCGGCCCATTCTCTCACTGATGTGTGTAGAAGTGTCTGCAGGTCTAGAGCTTGAGTTCTCTGAGCTCCTGAGAGCGGCCCATTCTCTCACTGATGTGTGTAGAAGTGTCTGCAGGTCTAGAGCTTGAGTTCTCTGAGCTCCTGAGAGCGGCCCATTCTCTCACTGATGTGTGTAGAAGTGTCTGCAGGTCTAGAGCTTGAGTTCTCTGAGCTCCTGAGAGCGGCCCATTCTCTCACTGATGTGTGTAGAAGTGTCTGCAGGTCTAGAGCTTGAGTTCTCTGAGCTCCTGAGAGCGGCCCATTCTCTCACTGATGTGTGTAGAAGCGTCTGCAGGACTAGAGCTTGAGTTCTCTGAGCTCCTGAGAGCGGCTCATTCTCTCACTGATGTGTGTAGAAGCGTCTGCAGGACTAGAGCTTGAGTTCTCTGAGCTCCTGAGAGCGGCCCATTCTCTCACTGATGTGTGTAGAAGCGTCTGCAGGTCTAGAGCTTGAGTTCTCTGAGCTCCTGAGAGCGGCCCATTCTCTCACTGATGTGTGTAGAAGCGTCTGCAGGACTAGAGCTTGAGTTCTCTGAGCTCCTGAGAGCGGCCCATTCTCTCACTGATGTGTGTAGAAGTGTCTGCAGGTCTAGAGCTTGAGTTCTCTGAGCTCCTGAGAGCGGCCCATTCTCTCACTGATGTGTGTAGAAGCGTCTGCAGGTCTAGAGCTTGAGTTCTCTGAGCTCCTGAGAGCGGCCCATTCTCTCACTGATGTGTGTAGAAGCGTCTGCAGGTCTAGAGCTTGAGTTCTCTGAGCTCCTGAGAGCGGCCCATTCTCTCACTGATGTGTGTAGAAGCGTCTGCAGGACTAGAGCTTGAGTTCTCTGAGCTCCTGAGAGCGGCCCAATCTCTCACTGATGTGTGTAGAAGCGTCTGCAGGACTAGAGCTTGAGTTCTCTGAGCTCCTGAGAGCGGCCCATTCTCTCACTGATGTGTGTAGAAGCGTCTGCAGGACTAGAGCTTGAGTTCTCTGAGCTCCTGAGAGCGGCCCAATCTCTCACTGATGTGTGTAGAAGCGTCTGCAAGACTAGAGCTTGAGTTCTCTGAGCTCCTGAGAGCGGCCCAATCTCTCACTGATGAGTGTAGAAGCGTCTGCAGGACTAGAGCTTGAGTTCTCTGAGCTCCTGAGAGCGGCCCAATCTCTCACTGATGTGTGTAGAAGCGTCTGCAGGACTAGAGCTTGAGTTCTCTGAGCTCCTGAGAGCGGCCCATTCTCTCACTGATGTGTGTAGAAGCATCTGCAGGACTAGAGCTTGAGTTCTCTGAGCTCCTGAGAGCGGCCCATTCTCTCACTGATGTGTGTAGAAGCGTCTGCAGGACTAGAGCTTGAGTTCTCTGAGCTCCTGAGAGCGGCCCATTCTCTCACTGATGTGTGTAGAAGCGTCTGCAGGACTAGAGCTTGAGTTCTCTGAGCTCCTGAGAGCGGCCCAATCTCTCACTGATGTGTGTAGAAGCGTCTGCAGGACTAGAGCTTGAGTTCTCTGAGCTCCTGAGAGCGGCCCATTCTCTCACTGATGTGTGTAGAAGCATCTGCAGGACTAGAGCTTGAGTTCTCTGAGCTCCTGAGAGCGGCCCATTCTCTCACTGATGTGTGTAGAAGCGTCTGCAGGACTAGAGCTTGAGTTCTCTGAGCTCCTGAGAGCGGCCCATTCTCTCACTGATGTGTGTAGAAGCGTCTGCAGGACTAGAGCTTGAGTTCTCTGAGCTCCTGAGAGCGGTCCATTCTCTCACTGATGTGTGTAGAAGCGTCTGCAGGACTAGAGCTTGAGTTCTCTGAGCTCCTGAGAGCGGCCCATTCTCTCACTGATGTGTGTAGAAGCGTCTGCAGGACTAGAGCTTGAGTTTTCTGAGCTCCTGAGAGCGGCCCATTCTCTCACTGATGTGTGTAGAAGCGTCTGCAGGTCTAGAGCTTGAGTTCTCAGAGCTCCTGAGAGCGGCCCATTCTCTCACTGATGTGTGTAGAAGCGTCTGCAGGTCTAGAGCTTGAGTTCTCAGAGCTCCTGAGAGCGGCCCATTCTCTCACTGATGTGTGTAGAAGCGTCTGCAGGTCTAGAGCTTGAGTTCTCTGAGCTCCTGAGAGCGGTCCATTCTCTCACTGATGTGTGTAGAAGCGTCTGCAGGTCTAGAGCTTGAGTTCTCTGAGCTCCTGAGAGCGGCCCATTCTCTCACTGATGTGTGTAGAAGCGTCTGCAGGTCTAGAGCTTGAGTTCTCTGAGCTCCTGAGAGCGGTCCATTCTCTCACTGATGTGTGTAGAAGCGTCTGCAGGTCTAGAGCTGGAGTTACACACCTGTGGCCATGAAGGGGTTGAACACCTGAACTCAGGGATGTGGAGGGGCGGCACAATACTTCTGGAAATAATATTTTGGGGGAATTTAATATTTAATTTGTGGAATTAGTGCATTGCCTCCAACATATATATTTGGGAGCCGGGGTCATTTTCAGGGATTCTGATGGCTTGTAGGAGTCGGGGAGTGGACAGTGATTTCCTGCAGATTCTCGGTCTAGAGCCGTGGAATGTGTGAGTGTTTGCGGGCGGTTTCTTACTGAGCTCTCTGTCCGCAGCCACTGGAACCACACCACTATCCTGCCAACAAACTCCAAACAGATCGGCTAGTGTAATCTCCTCAGACGTTCCTGCTGCGCCGCTGCCACGAGGCTCATCTAATTCATTAATGCAATTAAACACATCTGTCGACAGCTTGGCCATCAACACATTTTTGCTTTGCACTTTCTTGTCTCTTTTAACGAGAGCTACTTGGAAATGTATCTCATTTCCATCCCTCAATATTTAGGATGGAACATATCCCAGTTTTTACAGCGTAATTGGAGGGAACTAACTACATGTGTGCAGGCTGGTGTGTTTCAGCGCACACTGGGAAAAGAGAAAGAAGATATTTGTTTTAGGTTCTTTAAGATAGCTCTTTTCTGGAAAACTACTGACCATCTTGATTAAACGGAGGAATTACCGCATGGCCTAAGCACAATCATAACTCAAACACACATGATCAGAATCTCAGCCACTGGCCCAGCAGAAAGCGCACAGCCTGAGCGAGCGCTGATGAGGAACATACGGGAGTCATTGATGCTCTGATAGCACACGCAGAGCGGTTTACAGCCGCCACACAGCTGGGCTCTGGAAAAGTAGATTTTACTGTTCATTGCTTCCTTTTAACAAACTTAAAGGTATCTTGTTAAAAAATGACACAAAAGCCACTTTTGTTGAAGGCCAAACTCTCAAGCTCATCTGAGGCCGACCTCTCGCTGAGCTGATTTTACTGCAGTAATGTGTGAGCGTGGGGGGGGGGTGGAGCTTTGAGCATTTGGTAAATCCATGAATGAGGAAGTATTCAGGACCAGGGGCCAGATTCACAAAACACTCTGGCAAATTTTTTCATATTTTATAACTTGAGAAAAAATATTTTGTATTCCCGAAAACTTTTCTTAAGAATGTTCTTATCTTTATTCTTATGATTGTTCTTAAGGTCAAATTTAAGAAGTATTCATATTCACGTAAAGAACGTTCTTAAAAATCATCGTAAATAACTTCTTAAAGTTAGGATAACCTCCAACCTACCTTAAATACCCACATGTGAGATGTTTAACAAATGTATTAGGTTGTTTCAAATATGTAAGGAATAATTGACGCCGGGCCGTTGAATTATTAGAAAAATAATGCACACCCGAGGTGGTGATGCGCTCACGAGTCAATTATTCCGCATGCACTACGGTTAGCACACCTCAAGACGTCGATCCGATGATATATTTAAAGGGATTCGTCTGGTTTTTGTACTTAAATCGCTATTGTGAGTAGGACTATTTCTTCCACGCCTCATCCAACGGCTCTTTCATGGGCGTCGGAACCATTGTGTGTGTGCGCGTTTGAGTGGGAGAGCAGAGAGAGCGGGAGAACGAGAGTAATGTACGTTTCTTACATAAACGTAATTTTGTGGAAATAAAACATGGAAATAATTTGTCCTTCTTATCTTATTGTTTACTATATTTATTTGATTGGTCAGAGTCGTTGTGGGTTTTGGTTATTTGCTGGTGTCGGCTGTAAAGACATTTGAAATAACTGAAATCATTTGACGAAGTGATATGGATCTGTAATGCGGGCAAGAGATCTGCTTGGAACTACGTTCACTGTGCGTTTCCCAGAAAATAATTGCACACATCAGAACGTTTATCAGCCAATCAGATTAAAGCATTCAACGGCCCCGTAGTATAATAAGCATTACAATATAACAGTAGCTAGCTAAATATAATATTCATAACTAATAGTACCATATGGACGAGTATAAAACCAGCAACCAGTTCGCACCAACCAGCAAGTGTCAGAGCGGACGCGAAACCCCACGTAATTTAAAAATACTACTGTTAATGTGTCACAAAGTGCAGTTAAGACTTTTTCAGGCGAGAATGGACTTTAAAAATAAACACGTGATCTGGTGTGTGTGGAGTTGAACATGTGATCTGGTGTGTGTGGAGTTGAACATGTGATCTGGTGTGTGTGGAGTTGAACATGTGATCTGGTGTGTGTGGAGCTGAACATGTGATCTGGTGTGTGTGGAGTTGAACACGTGATCTGGTGTGTGTGGAGTTGAACATGTGATCTGGTGTGTGTGGAGTTGAACACGTGATCTGGTGTGTGTGGAGTTGAACATGTGATCTGGTGTGTGTGGAGCTGAACATGTGATCTGGTGTGTGTGGAGTTGAACATGTGATCTGGTGTGTGTGGAGTTGAACATGTGATCTGGTGTGTGTGGAGTTGAACATGTGATCTGGTGTGTGTGGAGTTGAACATGTGATCTGGTGTGTGTGGAGTTGAACATGTGATCTGGTGTGTGTGGAGTTGAACATGTGATCTGGTGTGTGTGGAGCTGAACATGTGATCTGGTGTGTGTGGAGTTGAACATGTGATCTGGTGTGTGTGGAGTTGAACATGTGATCTGGTGTGTGTGGAGTTGAATATGTGATCTGGTGTGTGTGGAGTTGAACATGTGATCTGGTGTGTGTGGAGTTGAACATGTGATCTGGTGTGTGTGGAGTTGAACATGTGATCTGGTGTGTGTGGAGTTGAACATGTGATCTGGTGTGTGTGGAGCTGAACATGTGATCTGGTGTGTGTGGAGTTGAACACGTGATCTGGTGTGTGTGGAGTTGAACATGTGATCTGGTGTGTGTGGAGCTGAACATGTGATCTGGTGTGTGTGGAGTTGAGCATGTGATCTGGTGTGTGTGGAGTTGAACATGTGATCTGGTGTGTGTGGAGTTGAACATGTGATCTGGTGTGTGTGGAGTTGAACATGTGATCTGGTGTGTGTGGAGTTGAACATGTGATCTGGTGTGTGTGGAGCTGAACATGTGATCTGGTGTGTGTGGATTTGAACATGTGATCTGGTGTGTGTGGAGTTGAACATGTGATCTGGTGTGTGTGGAGTTGAGCATGTGATCTGGTGTGTGTGGAGTTGAACATGTGATCTGGTGTGTGTGGATTTGAACATGTGATCTGGTGTGTGTGGAGCTGAACATGTGATCTGGTGTGTGTGGAGTTGAACATGTGATCTGGTGTGTGTGGAGTTGAACATGTGATCTGGTGTGTGTGGAGTTGAACATGTGATCTGGTGTGTGTGGAGTTGAACATGTGATCTGGTGTGTGTGGAGCTGAACATGTGATCTGGTGTGTGTGGAGTTGAGCATGTGATCTGGTGTGTGTGGAGTTGAACATGTGATCTGGTGTGTGTGGATTTGAACATGTGATCTGGTGTGTGTGGAGCTGAACATGTGATCTGGTGTGTGTGGAGTTGAACATGTGATCTGGTGTGTGTGTGGAGTTGAACATGTGATCTGGTGTGTGTGGAGCTGAACATGTGATCTGGTGTGTGTGGAGCTGAACATGTGATCTGGTGTGTGTGGAGTTGAACATGTGATCTGGTGTGTGTGGAGTTGAACATGTGATCTGGTGTGTGTGTGGAGTTGAACATGTGATCTGGTGTGTGTGGAGTTGAACATGTGATCTGGTGTGTGTGTGGAGTTGAACATGTGATCTGGTGTGTGTGGAGTTGAACATGTGATCTGGTGTGTGTGGAGTTGAACATGTGATCTGGTGTGTGTGGAGTTGAACATGTGATCTGGTGTGTGTGGAGTTGAACATGTGATCTGGTGTGTGTGTGGAGTTGAACATGTGATCTGGTGTGTGTGGAGTTGAGCATGTGATCTGGTGTGTGTGGAGCTGAACATGTGATCTGGTGTGTGTGGAGCTGAACATGTGATCTGGTGTGTGTGGAGCTGAACATGTGATCTGGTGTGTGTGGAGTTTCACACTTATGATGATATCTACTGTAATCTGGAGGAAGCGCAGAAAGACGGGCTTTGAGGTGTTTTTCATTCAGTGAGTTTTCAGTAATACCTTTCAATAAAATAACACCATATAATAATTTTTTACTTAAGAAGAAAATAAAAAGTAAGATGTTCTTAAGATAATATTTGAGAGCATCTTAAGAATTTTTCAAGACTTGCACTCAGGAACATTCTAACGAACTTCTTAGAATTTATCTTAAGAATTTTCTTAACTTCTTTCTTCAGATGATTTTGGTGAATCCGGCCCCAGGGCTGGGAATCAGCCGCAGATCGGGCTCTTTGTTCTATGATGGTCTAGCGGTGTCATTATAGTATGCATACGGGCCGGGTTTAAATTCTGATAAAGTATACATTTTTATAATGAACCAAGCACAAGCGCATCTCAACTCGACTGTTGCAGGCCATGTCCACAGTAAAGCCCCATTTCCACCGAAATTACCCAGAACAATTTGTACCAGGAACTTTTTTTACAGGAACTGTTTTCCCCCAGACCTGCTGCTGTCTGCGCTTCACTGCGGTCTAAAGTACAGAGAAGATTAGGCAGATTAGGCCGGTGATGTAGGACTGCACGCGACTGCTCCTCCCAGTCAGAGACGGACAGGAATCATGTTTGTGCGACACTGCAACAATAACTCCTGCACAAATCACAAAGGCTGAAGGGCATATCAGTTCACTCAAAGGGTTTGCAAAAAATAATTTTCTTAACTGGCTTTTTTAATTTTTTATACTATTGTCTGAGGTCAACTTATGACGTTTGTGTGGTTTTTACATTCAGAAACATCATCATGAATCAGTCATAGGCTACTTTCTGCCCTGGTTTTGAGGCTCTCTGAAAAACACTCGTTTTGATGGGCGTGCCGCACTGAAGACTTCAAAAGTAAACGCCCACGGCTAGGATTGGATAAGATTTGCATATTTAATGAGCTTCTGCTCCCCTGTCAGTGACAGCCTGTGGCAAACAGCAACCAGAATGAATCGCCCAGCACACAGCCAGGGCTCGCAGAATGTCTTTATCAAGTCAAGTCAGCTTTATTTATACAGCGCTTTTAACACTGCAGATTGTCTCAGAGCAGCTTCAGTGTTAAACAGCAAAATAATGCAGCATCATTTTATTCAGCCGTACAGCCGTTCTGGAGAAAACGGTGATGTCATCAGTTCATTTCAATTATCATACAGTGGCAGTGTGAGCTTTAGATCAGTAATTAGATCAGTCATTTAGTTTATATGGTTAATTTAGTTTAATAATTAGATTTATTTCGATGTTTAGTTGAAAAATTTCAACTGAGCACGCCAAGCCAGAGGCAACAGCTGTAGGAGGAGATCCTCAGAAGAAGAATAAACAAACAAACACAAAGATTCATCTCTCATCCACCCGTGATTGACTGGAATGTTATTTCTGTATCATTTCGCCCGATCCGAAACCGTACACACACACACACACTGAAAAGCACATAGCCCCGGGACGTTGGGCTTTGCGAGCAAGAGAGTCTGAGTCTGATCCCGAATGAACCAATAGCAGCTTCTCCAGCCTGTGAGCACGTGCTGAGGTGTGCAATCAATAGATATCAAACCATCTGTAACAATGCAATACTAACACATATAAACACACGTTTAACTCACATCAGTGTGTTGCAGCGTCGGATCCAGAAGCACAGCGTTGTGTTTTAATCTCAATATGTCTGCAGATCCAGTCTCGACCGGTGTCTTGTTTACTTTGCCTAACAAGGACGTTTTCAGCTCTGAAGCTTACAGGATATTCTTATATCACGATTAACTTTTATATATCAAAGGCTCAAAGGAAAGTTGATTTCGCAGTTCATCACCCCTTTAAATATTTTGAGCTTGTTTTGTTAAGTTGGCTTGAGAGAGTCAACTTACTGAAATGCTTAATACACATATTCTTCTTCTTCTTCTTCTGAGTCTATCTCCTCCTACAGCTTTAACTCTACATACTCCAAACTCTACATACTCCATACTCCAAACTCTACATACTCCAAACTCCAAACTCTACATACTCCAAACTCCAAACTCTACATACTCCAAACTCCAAACTCTACATACTCCAAACTCGGCCCAGACCTTCAGACTGATCTGACCTGAGTTGCTATATCTTTTCAGACTGATCCGACTTACGCTTTTCCTAAAAAGGACGATCAAACTCTCAAAAATTCAAATCTAAACGCTGAAGCCTAGACTCAATAAAACTGCCATTCTATGAACTATATCTGAGCCATTGAGACTCATTTAACATCCATCCATCCATCCATCCATCCATCCATCCATCCATCCATCCATCCATCCATCCATCCATCCATCCATCCATCCATCCATCCATCCATCCATCCATCTATCCATCTAAACTGCTAAACTACAACTTAAACTATTTCAAACTTTCTGGCTATGCTTTCTCAAGTCAACTTAAAGTTTGTCTTCAAACTTTTTTATCTAGTTTAGTTTGCAGTCCAAATATCTAAACATTCTTAAACCAAGATGCTTTTACTAGATGAGATGATATTTCTGACCCCATTGGCAGATCATTCTGCTTGTTTTAGGAAAAAACTCACTTAATTTCCCCTCCAGGAAACATCTCTCATGTCACTGTACTTCTCTAGTAAAATCATCTCGATTTAAGAATGTTTAGATATTTGGATTGGAAACAAGACAAAAATACTAAGGAGCATTTTTTGCAGTGCAGTGTTCAAAATGGTGAAATTCACCAAAAGACGACCACTTTGGGGCAATATTAAGTTCAGAATTTGCTTTTTTTTTTTTGTCTTTTGCAAGCATTTAAAATGAATTTGACAAAAATCTGAGTGGGCAGGTGTCTCCTCGGCTCAAACGCCTCTGTTCAAGATATAAAGAGACTCTTTTATAACTCGCTTTATAAAGAGAGAGCTTTGTTCCTAAATCTAGTGAGCTGCCTACCTAGACTCCCTTTTAAGGGTAATTAAGCCATTAAGGGCACGCTTAGGATACTTAGATATTGTATTGGTCACGGTCAGGATGAGGAAGAAGCCGAGGCGAAGCACAGAGGATCTCATTTGCAGCACTATTAACATTAATATACTAAACAGATACAGTGTGGCTCAACACACACATCAGACAGAACTCAGGGCAGTACACACCGAGCAAACTCAATCAACAAAACAAGGATCCGGTGGATCAAACCAATCATGAGTTGATATGACAACCAATGAAACCATTCTAGAAACCATAGCGGGGGAAACTAGCAACAGGAACGCCAACAGGATGGTACTTCTCATGCTTGTTAGGGTTTGTGTGTGTGTGTGTGTGTGTGTTGTTAGTTTGGAGTCTCTTGTGTGCTGGACTCTGAGAATGTGAGAACATGGACATCATGAGAGAGTAATGAGGCAGCTCATACATGGACATCAGCTTCCCTCTCATCGCTGCTCTCATCTGATAGAACACCGGCAATATAATGGAAATCATGTGACCAATGCTAAATATAGAGCCACTAAAGTTTTAATCCTCACACGCATCAGCATTTAAAGGTCATTTTTACAGGCTCTCATTATAAACTCTCCATATACAGCGATCTGAGTTCACTTGCCAACCCTAAATAGCTCAACATCGCTCAGAGATGCTACACTCTGGCTGTGGTGTTTGATTGATTGGGTTACGAGTGCAGTGCGCCTGCAGAGAGACTCCGCCCACACGCTCTTCTGATTGGCTGTGATGTTTGATTGATTGGGTTGCGAGTGCAGTGCGCCTGCAGAGAGACTCCGCCCACACGCTCTTCTGATTGGCTGTGGTTTTTGATTGATTTGGTTGCGAGTGCAGTGCGCCTGCAGAGAGACTCCGCCCACACGCTCTTCTGATTGGCTGTGATGTTTGATTGATTTTGCCACATCTGCTGTGGACAGAAACTGCTCGTCTCTGGAATCTCATCCCATCGTGTCTGGTTAGGACAGTTTAAGAAACGTAAAAAAAAAACACACCAATCACAGTTATTTGTTTATGTTATGGTTTTGACGCCAACTGCTCAGAGGTTAACACTGATTATTGTTTATTATTCTATTGTTTAACATGGACTACCAGAGGCTGTCTTCATCACCTCAATGAAACATGACACTGGTGATGTCAGCAGCTCGGGCGTTCATATGTCAGCCCACAGCCCTGCAGTTATCAGAGCTCATCGTTTATGCGTTCACCAAACACTTGTGCAAATGAAGCTAATGCCAAAATTGTCTCACTAGCTTTGGAGACCTGGCTTTTGATAAAGCGGATGAAGCGTTATGTTCTGATGTGGAAATGTATTTCTTCTCTATTGTGCATAAATCAGTGTCAGTAACAGGCATGCTGGGAAACGACATCAGTCAGATTTATAGGCGCTTCATACTCTGCTGTTGTTGTTATTCCGCATTTCCTTTGGAGTGTCTCAGTGCATCTGTTTCCATTTGTTTCCTGCTGTATTTTACACATTTCTTTTTTCCGTTTGGCATTTTCTTCCTCCTTCATTTTGTTGTTACTGACAACTTTTGAAGAAGAGAAAAACTTCAGAGAGTATTTAACAAGCAAGCTATGTGTATGTGTGTTGACTCTTCAATGGAAATAATATATAGAGAATAAGAAAACATTAAAAGTTTGGCAGTTAAGCCACTGCAAGAACGTGCATTTAATAGCCAACAACCCATGTTTCAGAATATATTGTGTCTCCTGATCTGATGTGTGAAACACAGACGGCGTGAATGTGTGATTTGTGTTTGAAGAGATGAAAGACACATGAAAGAGTGGCTCCTGTCTCAGAGATGACATCAGAGCCCATGTTTGAGTCCTTTCAGCTGTATCAGATATCCTCCCTCACCGTCCTCGCTCTAAACGTGTGTGTGTCGTCAGGGCGAGTGGTCCATGTTTAATAACTGACTGCGGTACATGTCTGAGCAGATCCGCCTCTTCAAAGACAGCAAATCAATGGGCTTTCAGGGTTTGTCCAACATTGAGGTGCACTGCTGACAATCTCGAATCAGTTCTTCGGCCTAGACGAGAGCGATATCTGGGGAACTGTGGTAACTAACATGAACAACCCAGGCTCATGCCTGTGGCGACAAATTTGCAAAATTATATTATGTGTAAGTGAAATGTCCAGTGAGTGTCACTAAAAGCACATTCAGTTTTACCCTAAACAGTTAGCAACTTCTTACTTATATCGTTGAGGATTCGTACTTGCGAACTGCACTTAATTGAAATTTTGTAGGTGGCGCTATCAAGCCATTTTGCCCCACCTAATTCTGAAACCCGTATCAGACGTAAATGCTGACCACTCCTGACGCGTGTGCAAAGCTTCATGAGTTTTCCAGCAGGTTTAGGCCCTCAAAAATGCATTTTTGGAGAATAAAAATAATAATAAATAAAGCTGCAAGCAGCAATACCGGGGCCAAGCGCAAATAAGAAGACAAGACATGCCAAAATGACTGGGAGTGTCAGATAAACGGCAGCAATGAGATGATTTTAGGCAAAAAGGCTGAAAAATGCATTGCAGTCAATTGGAACTTTATAGCGCCACCAAGAGGCACAATCCTACCATTGTCTGTATGTGTCCTCGGAGTGAGCCCATACACTCACCTAAAGGATTATTAGGAACACCTGTTCAATTTCTCATGAATGCAATGATCTAATCAACCAATCACATGGCAGCTGCTTCAATGCATTTAGGGGTGTGGTCCTGGTCAAGACAATCTCCTGAACTCCAAACTGAATGTCGGAATGGGAAAGAAAGGGGATTTAAGCAATTTTGAGCGTGGCATGGTTGTTGGTGCCAGACGGGCCGGTCTGAGTATTTCACAATCTGCTCAGTTACTGGGATTTTCACACACAACCATTTCTAGGGTTTACAAAGAATGGTGTGAAAAGGGAAACACATCCAGTATGGGGCAGTCCTGTGGGCCAAAATGCCTTGTTGATGCTAGAGGTCAGAGGAGAATGGGCCGACTGATTCAAGCTGATAGAAGAGCAACTTTGACTGAAATAACCACTCGTTACAACCGAGGTATGCAGCAAAGCATTTGTGAAGCCACAACACGCACAACCTTGAGGCGGATGGGCTACAACAGCAGAAGACCCCACCGGGTACCACTCATCTCCACTACAAATAGGAAAAAGAGGCTACAATTTGCACCAGCTCACCAAAATTGGACAGTTGAAGACTGGAAAAATGTTGCCTGGTCTGATGAGTCTGGATTTCTGTTGAGACATTCAGATGGTAGAGTCAGAATTTGGCGTAAACAGAATGAGAACATGGATCCATCATGCCTTGTTACCACTGTGCAGGCTGGTGGTGGTGGTGTAATGGTGTGGGGGATGTTTTCTTGGCACACTTTAGGCCCCTTAGTGCCAATTGGGCATGGTTTAAATGCCACGGCCTACCTGAGCATTGTTTCTGACCATGTCCATCCCTTTATGACCAGCATGTGCCCATCCTCTGATGGCTACTTCCAGCAGGATAATGCCCCATGTCACAAAGCTCCAATCATTTCAAATTGGTTTCTTGAACATGACAATGAGTTCACTGGACTAAAATGGCCCCCACAGTCCCCAGATCTCAACCCAATAGAGCATCTTTGGGATGTGGTGGAACTTCTGACGCTGGTTTCGTCTCGATCGGACTAGCGGTTTCGAAGATATCAGCTAACCTTTTTAAAGCGTTAAATTACAACGCTGCACAAACCATACGCTGAAACCAAGTCTGGTATCATTGGACTCGGCAAGGATTCAGGAGACAAAAAAAGTCACTCCCATGAAAATAAGTCAACCCCACCCAAAGTTATAAGCGTTTCAAAAAAATGAATTATCCACTAGGTGGCGTTGTTTCAAAATGCCTTCAGGGCGCTGTGCTGATGACCCATACCGAGTTTCGTAACAATCCGTTCATGTGTTCATAAAATACAGCATTTTAGCACATAATTCAAAATTGCTGACAGCCAAAATGGCCGATATGGTAAAATTGGATATCAGACAACTTTCATGATTTTTGGACAAACGGTTCAGAAGTTATAAGCAAAAACAGCAATTTTTCGTCTCTCCGGACCAAACGCTGCATGTTGCCTCAGATCATGCTTGTGATGACGTACCAAGTTTGGTTTGAATACGATAAAGCGTTGTGGAGATATAGCCTTAAGTGTATTTTCGCAAGCGCTACATAAAATTTGTTTGCGGGTTTATCGAAAACGATTTGACGAATCAACTTGAATTCCATAAGTTTTTGTCAGCACCGCCTGAAGATGATCTGGTTACATTTTTGTGAAAATTGGAGCAACGTCCTAGGAGGAGTTCGCAAAAGTTTAATTAAACGGAAAATGACGTCATAGGGTGCGATCGAATCGTCTTGAGCCAAGGAATTTTGTCTCTATCCCTTATGGTTCAAAAGTTATTAGCATAAACATGAGTGCAACTTTGGACAGGTGGTGGCGCTAGAGCGATTGAGTTAGAGACTCAAAATTTGCCATGATGACAGTTGGGACTATCCTCTATCTGTGTGCCAAATTTCATAACTTTCCCGTATCTATTCTATGGGCTGCCGTAGACTCCCATGGCGGAAGAAGGAAGATAATAATAGGAACGCAAACGGTTTCAATAGGTCATTTCACATTTCAGCCATTATTATGCATGCGTTTATAGAGCAGTGTGACATCAGCCACTGCGCTCGGTCAGCTCAACTCTGAGCTGGAAGCGTCATGAGGTCATTAAACAGCACTGGGCCTTTAGTCATTGATAACCATAATGAGTGAGAAAGGAATAAAGGCTGCTGGTGTTTTCCTGCCTCTAGTGTTCTGTGCACCTATGCAATAATGTAGTCCGAGACGCGTTTAACCAATGAGACAACTAAAAACAGAAGGACATTTGTTGAATAAAGGAGTCCCACAAGACGTGTGTGATGTCGAACACACAGTTGTGTTACGGCAGACGGGTGGGATTACACACATCCAGTAAAGCACAGCAGGAATTCAAACAGTTCAAAGCAATTACACACAAACTAGTCAATAATTACTGACAATTTCACACATTCCAGCGCTAATGAGATCTCTAAACTCACCAGAGGACATGAATGATGATGCTCTCTGTGCTTTTATGTTGGGTATTACCTTAATTAAACTGGATTTTGGCAATTTTGTGATTTAGAAGGTAAAGATGTGTGGGTGTGTATTGATCTTCTGTGTGTGTGTGTGTGAGCTCATTAACAGTGTCTGAGGATTAAACAAATGAAGGCATGTGCTGCTGACCTGCTGAAACATGTCAGTGTGTCCACACACACCAGCCGGACTGATTCCTTCACCAGCGCTACAGTTTCTGGGTTAGCGGAGATGTGTGAGTTTTCAGCACACCTGACCAGCGCTCACTGAGGGGTTCACGTGTCTTACCTGACTTGCTCTTGACTCTCTTGGACGGCTGTTTCTTCTTGATGAACTTAGCCGAGTCCTGCTGCAGCGCTGCTTCCTCCTCCTGCTCAACGATCGGCTCAGGGATGGACTCACAGCCCACTGCAGAACAACACAGAGACCACATGAACACTGAGACCGGTCATCAGCTCAGCCCTGTGACGCCCATGGATGTCTAAATGATCAACGTGATCCTAAACCCCGGTCACTCAACCTCCTGCCGTCCTCCTGTCCTCGACTGATCGCTCAGACTCGTTTAGTGTAACTGTCCAAACAAGCTTTGATCATAAACTAAGCATTTAAAAATCATCTTACTACGACATATTATTGGCAGATATTGATATGTATCTGCTGTACTGTTATAAAGACATCAGAAGCATGTGCTACAAACATTGCTCTTAATAGAAGACCAAACGCAACATGAGCGCATAAACTCAAAAGTTCCTCTTCTTCTGAAAGCTGCCGGCGGATCTGACGCTCAGTGCGGAGGATCAGCCCGAATTAAGAGCTTGAATCCGTCTCTTACCCACAATCCTTTTGGGGTTTGTTTCCCGTTTTCACACCACATACCGCAAATAGACAAATCTTGTGAGACGGCTGACTTTCCTCGAGAAAGATTATCATAATCCTCCACTAATATTGACCCAGGCTGTTCATATTTCAGATCTTACTTCAGATAAAACACTGACTTTATAAAAGCCTAGGCTCCTCATATAGGCTGAAGTCAGGCTAATTGATCATTTCCCCCCAGTCACTCAATGACAAAAAGTGTTCCAATGTACCCGAGTTCACTATCAAGGGGTTTATATTTGAGGAAGGCGTCCTGTTTAGGGTTTAAGACTGGAGGATATTAGAGAGAGGTTAGAGGTTAATGGCACAGAAACCCAATGAGCAGTTCTGGTGATGGCATTGGCTCCAGAAGTCTGTAGTGGTGAGAGCAGGTAAGGCGGTGTTAATACGCTCCGCTCTACACCACTCAGCAGTTCTGCACCAGGAGCTTCAGGCTAAGCTGTTGTTTCTTCCACTTCACATGAACAGCCGTTACAGCGGCTCACAGCTCTAACAGCACAGGAAACTCTAGATGCACTTTTATGATGGATGGATGCACTTTTATGATGGATAGATGCACTTTTATGATGGATGGATGCACTTTTATGATGGATAGATGCACTTTTATGATGGATGGATGCACTTTTATGATGGATAGATGCACTTTTATGATGGATAGATGCACTTTTATGATGAATAGATGCACTTTTATGATGGATAGATGCACTTATGATGGATGGATGCACTTTTATGATGGATGGATGCACTTTTATGATGGATAGATGCACTTTTATGATGGATAGATGCACTTTTATGATGGATGGATGCACTTTTATGATGGATAGATGCACTTTTATGATGGATGGATGCACTTTTATGATGGATAGATGCACTTTTATGATGGATAGATGCACTTTTATGATGGATGGATGCACTTTTATGATGGATAGATGCACTTTTATGATGGATGGAAGCACTTTTGATGGATAGATGCACTTTTATGATGGATAGATGCACTTTTATGATGGATAGATGCACTTTTATGATGGATGGATGCACTTTTATGATGGATAGATGCACTTTTATGATGGATAGATGCACTTTTATGATGGATGGATGCACTTTTATGATGGATGGATGCACTTTTATGATGGATGGATGCACTTTTATGATGGATAGATGCACTTTTATGATGGATAGATTAAAATGATTAAAATTAAAAATTAAAATGATAAATCAAATGCTCAAAAGATCAAATAATATCTTTTTTTGTATTTAATTTTTATTATTGTTACAGTTTACACTTAATGAAACGACAAAAATTGCTTACACTTTATTTTACGGTGTCATTGTTACAGTGTAATTATATCTTTAAGAACGGAGTAATATTAATGAACTATAGAGTTTTGTTGAGGGTTAGTTTCATGTAATTATGCATAATTTACTGTTATTACTGTAGTAAATACATTCCACGTGTTAGAAGGACACTGTAAAATAAAGAGGTAAAGAGCAGCCATTTTAAGAACTGTATTCATTACTGGATCATTTGTTGAGGAGGGAACTCATTTTAAACAAGTCTGTGGATCCGGCTTGACCTTACCGAGCGAGTCAAACACGGACTCTTCCATGAACGAGCCGTGACCTCCTTCACTAGATCATCATAAACACAGAGAACGAGAGAAAAACAGCAGGTCCTTCTGATGGGAGAAATATGAACGCTGAAGCATTAGCTCAGAGGCAGGTGCTCGGGACTCGCAGACGGGAAGACACAAATCAGACAGATAAAGCCGCCCGGCCAAGTGTGTGTGTGTGTGTGTGTGTGTGAGAACGAGTGTCAGGGGTTTGACTTTAAACTTGAAGGAGTGGAGCAACACCTCCTGCAGACGCACTGCATCAGACAAAAGCAATTAAAGCGGGATTCTCCGAGATTAGTCACTCATTCTCCTCCACACGACTGGCAGCTGACCAGACGCTGTGCTCAGACATCCTGCCATCTGAGGGAGGATCATATCTGCTCACCCGGGGTCCGAGACTTCAGGGAGGACAGGCGTCTGATAACAGAGCCATCGAGCTAATCATTCACACATTCCACAGGGATCTGTCCTCTGAAGACTACAGCGCTGTCCTCGCTGGCCTCATCTACACTACAGCAGCATTACCGTAACATGAGGATGTGTGCTTTACACCAGACTTTTACATGTTCTTCAGGAAGTGTGTGAATGGGAACTGCAGAGAGATTGAAGCAGTTATCAGGGGGTTTAGCGTGTTGTGTTGCTGTGCTAAGGCATTCTGGGTGGTTGCTAGGTGGTTGCTTGCTTAAGTCAAAAAGCCCACAATACACCCTCGAGTCTCTGTGGCGGAGTTTCATGAAGGCAAGACACTACAGGCAGAGCCAGTGCTGATGTTCTCAAATCAAACAAGAATTTGGAACCTGCTTCTGGAAATGTATGCAAATGAGTGCATTTTTAATTAGAGTACGTCTCATTTGCATATTTAACATAACATTTCAGAAAACATGAGACGAAATGTAATGAGCCCATGAGTTCCTCTCCCTCAGCTCATCCTCGGTGTGTGTGACTCTCTTCTGTCAGACGAACACACTCAGAGTTATGTTAATAATGTCCTGCTCTTCCAAGCTTTATAATGGCAGTGACTGTGCATCCATCCATCATAAAAGTGCTCCACATGGCTCCAGTGGTTACAACTTTTTTATTCAAAATGAACACAATTTAAATAATGAGTCAATACATCAATCCTTCTTCCTACACATGTTCTTGTCTGGCCCTGATTCGCTGTGGTAATAGTGTTATGAGTGTTTATATTATGGACATGTCCAGATATGTGGCCCGTGTGTGTCTCGTCATATCTTTAATTAGAGTAAAGTTGCTCCGGCTGCTTTGCTGCGTGTGTGTGTGTGTGTGTATGTGTTTGAGTCTGGTATGTGTGTGTGTGTGTGTGTGTGTGTTTGGTGTGGGAGTGGCAGAGGTTAGTTAAGTGTGTGTGTGTGTGTGTGTGTGTGTGTGTTTGGTGTGTGTGTTTGGTGTGGGAGTGGCAGAGGTTAGTTAAGTGTGTGTGTGTGTGTGTGTGTTTGGTGTGTGTGTGTGTGTGTTTGGTGTGGGAGTGGCAGAGGTTAGTTAAGTGTGTGTGTGTGTCTGGTGTGGGAGTGGCAGATGTTAGTTAAATGTGTGTGTGTGTGTGTGTGTGTGGCAGAGGTTAGTTAAGTGTGTGTGTGTGTGTGTGTGTGTGTGTGTGTGTGTGTGTGTGTGTGTGTGTGTGTGCATGTGTGGCAGAGGTTAGTTGTCACGAGCGAGAAAGGTTGACATGGAGCCACTAAATCTCCAACCTCTGGAGAATCACCCGTTTTAAACAAACGCTGAACAGAGACAGAGCCCGTAATAAAACAAGAATCAACATCAGCGCGGCTGCAGGAGGCGGATAGATGAGATCTGAGGGGTAAGAGACGAGTAGATGAGAGATCTGAGGGGTAAGAGACGAGTAGATGAGAGATCTGAGGGGTAAGAGACGAGTAGATGAGAGATCTGAGGGGTAAGAGACGAGTAGATGAGAGATCTGAGGGGTAAGAGATGAGTAGATGAGAGATCTGAGGGGTAAGAGACGAGTAGATGAGAGATCTGAGGGGTAAGAGACGAGTAGATGAGAGATCTGAGGGGTGAGACGAGTAGATGAGAGATCTGAGGGGTAAGAGATGAGTAGATGAGAGATCTGAGGGGTAAGACACGAGTAGATGAGAGATTTGAGGGGTAAGAGACGAGTAGATGAGAGATCTGAGGGGTAAGAGACGAGTAGATGAGAGATCTGAGGGGTAAGAGACGAGTAGATGAGAGATCTGAGGGGTAAGAGACGAGTAGATGAGAGATCTGAGGGGTAAGAGACGAGTAGATGAGAGATCTGAGGGGTAAGAGACGAGTAGATGAGAGATCTGAGGGGTAAGAGACGAGTAGATGAGAGATCTGAGGGGTAAGAGATGAGTAGATGAGAGATCTGAGGGGTAAGAGACGAGTAGATGAGAGATCTGAGGGGTAAGAGACGAGTAGATGAGAGATCTGAGGGGTAAGAGACGAGTAGATGAGAGATCTGAGGGGTGAGACGAGTAGATGAGAGATCTGAGGGGTAAGAGATGAGTAGATGAGAGATCTGAGGGGTAAGACACGAGTAGATGAGAGATTTGAGGGGTAAGAGACGAGTAGATGAGAGATCTGAGGGGTAAGAGACGAGTGGATGAGAGATCTGAGGGGTAAGAGACGAGTAGATGAGAGATCTGAGGGGTAAGAGATGAGTAGATGAGAGATCTGAGGGGTAAGAGACGAGTAGATGAGAGATCTGAGGGGTAAGAGACGAGTAGATGAGAGATCTGAGGGGTAAGAGACGAGTAGATGAGAGATCTGAGGGGTAAGAGACGAGTAGATGAGAGATCTGAGGGGTAAGAGACGAGTAGATGAGAGATCTGAGGGGTAAGAGATGAGTAGATGAGAGATCTGAGGGGTAAGAGACGAGTAGATGAGAGATCTGAGGGGTAAGAGACGAGTAGATGAGAGATCTGAGGGGTGAGACGAGTAGATGAGAGATCTGAGGGGTAAGAGATGAGTAGATGAGAGATCTGAGGGGTAAGACACGAGTAGATGAGAGATTTGAGGGGTAAGAGACGAGTAGATGAGAGATCTGAGGGGTAAGAGACGAGTAGATGAGAGATCTGAGGGGTAAGAGACGAGTAGATGAGAGATCTGAGGGGTAAGAGACGAGTAGATGAGAGATCTGAGGGGTAAGAGACGAGTAGATGAGAGATCTGAGGGGTAAGAGACGAGTAGATGAGAGATCTGAGGGGTAAGAGACGAGTAGATGAGAGATCTGAGGGGTAAGAGATGAGTAGATGAGAGATCTGAGGGGTAAGAGACGAGTAGATGAGAGATCTGAGGGGTAAGAGACGAGTAGATGAGAGATCTGAGGGGTAAGAGACGAGTAGATGAGAGATCTGAGGGGTGAGACGAGTAGATGAGAGATCTGAGGGGTAAGAGATGAGTAGATGAGAGATCTGAGGGGTAAGACACGAGTAGATGAGAGATTTGAGGGGTAAGAGACGAGTAGATGAGAGATCTGAGGGGTAAGAGACGAGTAGATGAGAGATCTGAGGGGTAAGAGATGAGTAGATGAGAGATCTGAGGGGTAAGAGATGAGTAGATGAGAGATCTGAGGGGTAAGAGACGAGTAGATGAGAGATCTGAGGGGTAAGACACGAGTAGATGAGAGATTTGAGGGGTAAGAGACGAGTAGATGAGAGATCTGAGGGGTAAGAGACGAGTAGATGAGAGATCTGAGGGGTAAGAGACGAGTAGATGAGAGATCTGAGGGGTAAGAGACGAGTAGATGAGAGATCTGAGGGGTAAGAGACGAGTAGATGAGAGATCTGAGGGGTAAGAGATGAGTAGATGAGAGATCTGAGGGGTAAGAGATGAGTAGATGAGAGATCTGAGGGGTAAGAGACGAGTAGATGAGAGATCTGAGGGGTAAGAGACGAGTAGATGAGAGATCTGAGGGGTAAGAGACGAGTAGATGAGAGATCTGAGGGGTGAGACGAGTAGATGAGAGATCTGAGGGGTAAGAGATGAGTAGATGAGAGATCTGAGGGGTAAGACACGAGTAGATGAGAGATTTGAGGGGTAAGAGATGAGTAGATGAGAGATCTGAGGGGTAAGACACGAGTAGATGAGAGATTTGAGGGGTAAGAGACGAGTAGATGAGAGATCTGAGGGGTAAGAGACGAGTAGATGAGAGATCTGAGGGGTAAGAGACGAGTAGATGAGAGATCTGAGGGGTAAGAGATGAGTAGATGAGAGATCTGAGGGGTAAGAGACGAGTAGATGAGAGATCTGAGGGGTAAGAGACGAGTAGATGAGAGATCTGAGGGGTAAGACACGAGTAGATGAGAGATTTGAGGGGTAAGAGACGAGTAGATGAGAGATCTGAGGGGTAAGAGACGAGTAGATGAGAGATCTGAGGGGTAAGAGACGAGTAGATGAGAGATCTGAGGGGTAAGAGATGAGTAGATGAGAGATCTGAGGGGTAAGAGATGAGTAGATGAGAGATCTGAGGGGTAAGAGACGAGTAGATGAGAGATCTGAGGGGTAAGAGAAGAGTAGATGAGAGATCTGAGGGGTAAGAGAAGAGTAGATGAGAGATCTGAGGGGTAAGAGACGAGTAGATGAGAGATCTGAGGGGTAAGAGACGAGTGGATGAGAGATCTGAGGGGTAAGAGACGAGTGGATGAGAGATCTGAGGGGTAAGAGACGAGTGGATGAGAGATCTGAGGGGTAAGAGACGAGTGGATGAGAGATCTGAGGGGTAAGAGACGCGTAGATGAGAGATCTGAGGGGTAAGAGACGCGTAGATGAGAGATCTGAGGGGTAAGAGACGAGTAGATGAGAGATCTGAGGGGTAAGAGACGAGTAGATGAGAGATCTGAGGGGTAAGAGACGAGTAGATGAGAGATCTGAGGGGTAAGAGACGAGTAGATGAGAGATCTGAGGGGTAAGAGACGAGTAGATGAGAGATCTGAGGGGTAAGAGACGAGTAGATGAGAGATCTGAGGGGTAAGAGACGAGTAGATGAGAGATCTGAGGGGTAAGAGACGAGTGGATGAGAGAGCTGAGGGGTAAGAGACGAGTGGATGAGAGATCTGAGGGGTAAGAGACGAGTAGATGAGAGATCTGAGGGGTAAGAGACGAGTGGATGAGAGATCTGAGGGGTAAGAGACGAGTGGATGAGAGATCTGAGGGGTAGGAGAAGAGTAGATGAGAGATCTGAGGGGTAAGAGACGAGTAGATGAGAGATCTGAGGGGTAAGAGAAGAGTAGATGAGAGATCTGAGGGGTAGGAGAAGAGTAGATGAGAGATCTGAGGGGTAAGAGAAGAGTAGATGAGAGATCTGAGGGGTAAGAGAAGAGTAGATGAGAGATCTGAGGGGTAGGAGAAGAGTAGATGAGAGATCTGAGGGGCAAGAGAAGAGTAGATGAGAGATCTGAGGGGTAAGAGAAGAGTAGATGAGAGATCTGAGGGGTAAGAGACGAGTAGATGAGAGATCTGAGGGGTAAGAGACGAGTGGATGAGAGATCTGAGGGGTAAGAGACGAGTGGATGAGAGATCTGAGGGGTAAGAGACGAGTGGATGAGAGATCTGAGGGGTAAGAGACGAGTGGATGAGAGATCTGAGGGGTAAGAGAAGAGTAGATGAGAGATCTGAGGGGTAAGAGACGAGTAGATGAGAGATCTGAGGGGTAAGAGACGAGTAGATGAGAGATCTGAGGGGTAAGAGACGAGTAGATGAGAGATCTGAGGGGTAAGAGACGAGTAGATGAGAGATCTGAGGGGTAAGAGACGAGTAGATGAGAGATCTGAAGGGTAAGAGACGAGTAGATGAGAGATCTGAGGGGCAAGAGACGAGTAGATGAGAGATCTGAGGGGTAAGAGACGAGTAGATGAGAGATCTGCGGGGTAAGAGAAGAGTAGATGAGAGATCTGAGGGGCAAGAGACGAGTAGATGAGAGATCTGAGGGGTAAGAGACGAGTAGATGAGAGATCTGAGTAGATGAGAGATCTGAGGGGTAAGAGATGAGTAGATGAGAGATCTGAGGGGTAAGAGAAGAGTAGATGAGAGATCTGAGGGGTAAGAGAAGAGTAGATGAGAGATCTGAGGGGTAGGAGAAGAGTAGATGAGAGATCTGAGGGGTAAGAGACGAGTAGATGAGAGATCTGAGGGGTAAGAGACGAGTGGATGAGAGATCTGAGGGGTAAGAGACGAGTGGATGAGAGATCTGAGGGGTAAGAGACGAGTGGATGAGAGATCTGAGGGGTAAGAGACAAGTGGATGAGAGATCTGAGGGGTAAGAGAAGAGTAGATGAGAGATCTGAGGGGTAAGAGACGAGTAGATGAGAGATCTGAGGGGTAAGAGACGAGTAGATGAGAGATCTGAGGGGTAAGAGACGAGTAGATGAGAGATCTGAGGGGCAAGAGACGAGTAGATGAGAGATCTGAGGGGTAAGAGACGAGTAGATGAGAGATCTGAGGGGTAAGAGAAGAGTAGATGAGAGATCTGAGGGGCAAGAGACGAGTAGATGAGAGATCTGAGGGGTAAGAGACGAGTAGATGAGAGATCTGAGTAGATGAGAGATCTGAGGGGTAAGAGACGAGTAGATGAGAGATCTGAGAGGTAAGAGACGAGTAGATGAGAGATCTGAGGGGTAAGAGACGAGTAGATGAGAGATCTGAGGGGTAAGAGAAGAGTAGATGAGAGATCTGAGGGGTAAGAGACGAGTAGATGAGAGATCTGAGGGGTAAGAGACGAGTAGATGAGAGATCTGAGGGGTAAGAGACGAGTGGATGAGAGATCTGAGGGGTAAGAGACGAGTAGATGAGAGATCTGAGGGGTAAGAGAAGAGTAGATGAGAGATCTGAGGGGTAAGAGACGAGTAGATGAGAGATCTGAGGGGTAAGAGATGAGTAGATGAGAGATCTGCGGGGTAAGAGAAGAGTAGATGAGAGATCTGAGGGGTAAGAGACGAGTGGATGAGAGATCTGAGGGGTAAGAGACGAGTAGATGAGAGATCTGAGGGGTAAGAGAAGAGTAGATGAGAGATCTGAGGGGTAAGAGACGAGTAGATGAGAGATCTGAGGGGTAAGAGAAGAGTAGATGAGAGATCTGAGGGGTAAGAGACGAGTAGATGAGAGATCTGAGGGGTAAGAGAAGAGTAGATGAGAGATCTGAGGGGTAAGAGACGAGTAGATGAGAGATCTGAGGGGTAAGAGACGAGTAGATGAGAGATCTGAGGGGTAAGAGACGAGTGGATGAGAGATCTGAGGGGTAAGAGACGAGTAGATGAGAGATCTGAGGGGTAAGAGAAGAGTAGATGAGAGATCTGAGGGGTAAGAGACGAGTAGATGAGAGATCTGAGGGGTAAGAGACGAGTAGATGAGAGATCTGCGGGGTAAGAGAAGAGTAGATGAGAGATCTGAGGGGTAAGAGAAGAGTAGATGAGAGATCTGAGGGGTAAGAGAAGAGTAGATGAGAGATCTGAGGGGTAAGAGAAGAGTAGATGAGAGATCTGAGGGGTAAGAGACGAGTAGATGAGAGATCTGCGGGGTAAGAGAAGAGTAGATGAGAGATCTGAGGGGTAAGAGAAGAGTAGATGAGAGATCTGAGGGGTAAGAGACGAGTAGATGAAAGATCTGAGGGGTAAGAGAAGAGTAGATGAGAGATCTGAGGGGTAAGAGACGAGTAGATGAGAGATCTGAGGGGTAAGAGAAGAGTAGATGAGAGATCTGAGGGGTAAGAGACGAGTAGATGAGAGATCTGAGGGGTAAGAGACGAGTAGATGAGAGATCTGAGGGGTAAGAGACGAGTGGATGAGAGATCTGAGGGGTAAGAGAAGAGTAGATGAGAGATCTGAGGGGTAAGAGACGAGTAGATGAGAGATCTGAGGGGTAAGAGACGAGTAGATGAGAGATCTGAGGGGTAAGAGACGAGTAGATGAGAGATCTGAGGGGTAAGAGACGAGTAGATGAGAGATCTGAGGGGTAAGAGACGAGTAGATGAGAGATCTGAGGGGTAAGAGACGAGTAGATGAGAGATCTGAGGGGCAAGAGACGAGTGGATGAGAGATCTGAGGGGTAAGAGAAGAGTAGATGAGAGATCTGAGGGGTAGGAGAAGAGTAGATGAGAGATCTGAGGGGTAAGAGAAGAGTAGATGAGAGATCTGAGGGGTAAGAGACGAGTAGATGAGAGATCTGCGGGGTAAGAGAAGAGTAGATGAGAGATCTGAGGGGTAAGAGAAGAGTAGATGAGAGATCTGAGGGGTAAGAGAAGAGTAGATGAGAGATCTGAGGGGTAAGAGAAGAGTAGATGAGAGATCTGAGGGGTAAGAGACGAGTAGATGAGAGATCTGCGGGGTAAGAGAAGAGTAGATGAGAGATCTGAGGGGTAAGAGAAGAGTAGATGAGAGATCTGAGGGGTAAGAGAAGAGTAGATGAGAGATCTGAGGGGTAAGAGACGAGTAGATGAGAGATCTGAGGGGTAAGAGAAGAGTAGATGAGAGATCTGAGGGGTAAGAGACGAGTAGATGAGAGATCTGAGGGGTAAGAGAAGAGTAGATGAGAGATCTGAGGGGTAAGAGACGAGTAGATGAGAGATCTGAGGGGTAAGAGAAGAGTAGATGAGAGATCTGAGGGGTAAGAGACGAGTAGATGAGAGATCTGCGGGGTAAGAGAAGAGTAGATGAGAGATCTGAGGGGTAAGAGAAGAGTAGATGAGAGATCTGAGGGGTAAGAGACGAGTAGATGAGAGATCTGCGGGGTAAGAGAAGAGTAGATGAGAGATCTGAGGGGTAAGAGAAGAGTAGATGAGAGATCTGAGGGGTAAGAGAAGAGTAGATGAGAGATCTGAGGGGTAAGAGAAGAGTAGATGAGAGATCTGAGGGGTAAGAGACGAGTAGATGAGAGATCTGCGGGGTAAGAGAAGAGTAGATGAGAGATCTGAGGGGTAAGAGAAGAGTAGATGAGAGATCTGAGGGGTAAGAGAAGAGTAGATGAGAGATCTGAGGGGTAAGAGACGAGTAGATGAGAGATCTGAGGGGTAAGAGAAGAGTAGATGAGAGATCTGAGGGGTAAGAGACGAGTAGATGAGAGATCTGAGGGATAAGAGAAGAGTAGATGAGAGATCTGAGGGGTAAGAGAAGAGTAGATGAGAGATCTGAGGGGTAAGAGACGAGTAGATGAGAGATCTGAGGGGTAAGAGAAGAGTAGATGAGAGATCTGAGGGGTAAGAGACGAGTAGATGAGAGATCTGAGGGGTAAGAGACGAGTAGATGAGAGATCTGAGGGGTAAGAGAAGAGTAGATGAGAGATCTGAGGGGTAAGAGACGAGTAGATGAGAGATCTGAGGGGCAAGAGACGAGTGGATGAGAGATCTGAGGGGTAAGAGAAGAGTAGATGAGAGATCTGAGGGGTAAGAGACGAGTAGATGAGAGATCTGAGGGGTAGGAGAAGAGTAGATGAGAGATCTGAGGGGTAAGAGACGAGCGGATGAGAGATCTGAGGGGTAAGAGAAGAGTAGATGAGAGATCTGAGGGGTAAGAGACGAGTAGATGAGAGATCTGAGGGGTAAGAGAAGAGTAGATGAGAGATCTGAGGGGTAAGAGAAGAGTAGATGAGAGATCTGAGGGGTAAGAGACGAGTAGATGAGAGATCTGAGGGGTAAGAGAAGAGTAGATGAGAGATCTGAGGGGCAAGAGACGAGCGGATGAGAGATCTGAGGGGTAAGAGAAGAGTAGATGAGAGATCTGAGGGGTAAGAGACGAGTAGATGAGAGATCTGAGGGGTAAGAGACGAGCGGATGAGAGATCTGAGGGGTAAGAGAAGAGTAGATGAGAGATCTGAGGGGCAAGAGACGAGCGGATGATGGTGTTTTATCACTCAACAGGTGTGTGAGGTGTTTTATTGAGCAGATAAACTGCCGTATGTAGCTCTCTAATGGTGCGTTTACACCAGACGCAAATAAATCGCCCTATTCGCGCGAAGTTGGGCGCTTGAACATGTTGAGTTTACTCGCTTCATTCACGCGTGACATTCACTTCACAACAGACGGGACTCCGCCTCATGGGCGGGGCTTCTGCCAGCGGCTCGTCTCGTTGAGAAATGGCTGACATGGGCTGTGTTTACAAGTCTTTTTTATAATTAAAATTAGTGCTCATTAACCCCGGCGAGAGCAGCCTTTCCTCGGCCAGTCCTTCAGCCGCTGGCTCTGATGACCTGTAGTGGCTCGTCTTGTGTAGCTCTAACGGCCCATCTTTGCTCTCATGGATCATCATTTGTTCCCTGGCGAATCGTTTAGTCTGAGGGCAAAGTGAAGTTTCATTACTTGTTTATTTTTAGGCTATTTAACTTTACGTTAGCGTTGTAGCCGACTAGCGCTGACTTTGAATGTTTGACTGAATTGTTTGCTTTATTTCATGTGTAGCTTCTACACCTTTTACTTATACTTTTGTATTATTGATCATAAACTTGCATTTAACAAAAAGAGACTGGGTTGCGTTTCATGTCATTTAATGATACAGTGATAATCATATGCACACTTAATATAAACCAGATTTTCTCCTCATTATTGTCACTACTAGAGCAGCTCCTGATTGGTTAACGCGGCGCGAATATCCGCCAAAGTTCAGATTTTTCAACCATTCGCGCAGAATGTCTATTCGCGTCTTTGCATTGATTAACATGTAAATCACTCGCACGAAACGCTTCATTCACGTCTGGTGTGAACGCACCATAACAGAGTTCACTGTAAAGAATGATCTATTGTGAAGATCATATTCATACACACAGTCACACAGAGCCGAAGCACAACCAAAACAATGTTCTTCCGCAAAACGCATGCACTTTTGTGTTTTAACGGCTAGAGGGCCAAAAGTTACATAGTGTACCTTTAAAATAGAGTCCCATATTCACCAGTGGGGCCTTGCCTTAGATGTCACTTTTAGATGACCAGAAGCGATGTGTGCAGGGTACAGGGGAGAATCTGAACTGGGTATATACGCAGGAAAGGGTGACAAGCCATGCTCAGTTGCATGGAACCACAGTTACTGTGAGAGAAGGATGTGGACCAGAACGAGAAACATTTTTGACCCTTATATGTGAATGCGGAGGCGTTTAGCTACACAAACTAGTACACACAAGCACGCTCACACAGTTTAGAGTGCGAGTGCTCACATTATCTTTATTTACATTTGAGCTGTCAAGTCTGACAGTTTTCAAGAGTTGAGAGTTGTGCATCGCTTTTTTTGGCAATTTAGTTTTTGCAAATATATTAAATATGACCAAATATTACATTTGATGCCATATAAATCCCAGGATAAATGGGAAAATGCGTGATAAATAATGCAATCTTTAGGATGCAATGCAATAAAAAAATCTTCTGGGGTTTTTCAAGAGTTGTGAATTGATTTTTTTGCTATTTAATTTTTGGAAATATATTAAATACAGCCAAATATATATCTGATGCCATACGAACGGAGCTTTTTTTACTCACATTGTGTCGCTACTCCAGGATAAATTGAGAACATCTTTAGGATGCAATGAAAGAAAGTTGAAATCCTCTGTGGCTTTTGAAGAGTTGCTTATATTTTTGCAAATATAAGACCAAATATTTCATCTGATATCATGTCAACTGAGCTTAAAACTGTCAGAATAAAAGTGTCAAAATTGGTAAATGTGTTACTAGCCATAAAAATAAATCAACAATGAATGCACATTTCTGAAACGTTGAATAAAGATAACACGAGCATTCACACTCAAAGCTGCCGGATGAATGAAACGATGTCAGCATGTTGAGATATGGAACTGTAACTACATCACAATCCAACATAAGCCGTTGTGATTTCACCCAAACATGGCGGAGTGACTGAGTGAGCGGTGCTGCTGCTGTACAGGAAACACTATTAACCCATTTAAGCCCACTGGAAACTGTAGTCGCCGCAGTGTATAGTCGGCATTTTCCTTTTGTAAGTATTTTTCTATATAGTATCGTGTTTTTAATCTCAATGACACGCAAGAAAACAACCAAATAAAGGATTTCAAGAGAAAAAAAAAGGTATTAACTTCCTCCCTGTCACATGAGGCTGCCAACATCCTACCCCTACTTCCAGGAAGCATAGCGAAGGCAAAGCCTCCCAAAGAAAGGTTATTTTCATGTTACTAATAAGCATTTTTTGTTGACATGATTATAGTTTTTTGTACACTTAGTCCAAGCGGCAACTATAGTATGCTTTCATAATATCCCACCTAAAACATTAACCCTTTAACTGACATCTCTACTGTACAGTAGACCTTAAATCCATAGGGAAAAATATCATATTTTATGATATTATGTTTCGTAAGGGCCAAAATATTGAGGACCCTTCATCCAGTTTGGATGCGTTTCATTCTAATCGGTCAAGGACCCTCATTCTCTTTATGACTAGTAGCTTATGACTCCATTATAATGTGGAAATTCAGACAAGTAATGAGTTTACATTTACATCATTATATGACATCACCTTCTACACTCAGCCATTGAATACTATGGGACTATTTATTTTTGTTATATAGATGTAATTTTTTCATCATTATATTAATTTATTTTCATTTAACTTTGTGATACACAATGCCCTGTTAGGGAAACTCAATGGCTGCACTTTGTTCACCACTTTAACACAAACATATGTGTTGTTTGTTGTGTTTTCATATAGATTATAAGATAGATGCAGCTTTTTTGAGTTTGCATCGAATGTTCTTCGACTTTTATACACAATAAATGTGTTTATGAATAAAGATTAATCTGTTGAAAGCAGTTATTTTGAGTTTAGATGCCAAATGTTCTCCTCCTAGTCAAATTTGGCATTGAAGGGGTGCATACGACATAATAACTATAGTTGATGCACATTCAAATACGATTTTCAGGAGAAAAAAAAAACTAAAACCTAGGGAAAATAAATGCAGAACATGTTCACACAGGACACTATTAACATGACTATCTGCATGAAACCAAATGTGGGCACAAATGGGTTAATACTGCGTGTGGCATGAGCTGCACAACTTTACAGTGGTTCTCATTAAATAAATATAGAGCATTAGCTGCGTCCCGATTCAGAGGCGGCATCCTTCGAAGAAGGCTTTACATTAGAACGCTAGCCTATCCCAAGATTCATAGCGTGCTGGTGACAACGGGATTGTTTTGAGGGAAAATGCCAGAAGTATTGGGTTTAAACTTACTCAAATATCTAATGATAAAAAACTTTGAACTTGTATCAAACCAAGATGTGATTTGACTTTATTACACACCAAGCCGAACATATTTACACCGGCTGTGAATCCTCTTCCAGCACAAGCGTTACGCTCGTCAACGCCAGCTGTCACAGTTGCTAGGCGACAAGAGAAATCCGCAGTTGGCTAGACCGTCCCATTTAACAGCGTTCGCTTAGACCTTCATTGACTTCAAAGCGTGCAGCCTCTGAATTGGGATTCAGCTCGAGACTGTTTCAAAGTGGGAACTCCTCCCGCCTCCCAGCATGGGTCATCTGTGGAGTACCCCAAGGCTCTATATTGGGCTCCACATGATTCCTTTACAACAACAGGTTTTGAAACATATTGGCCTGAGCTTTACAACCTTAAAGGCAAACATAACCCATGACGGGCATTACCTGGCATCATGAGCGGTGTTGGGACATTGGCTTCTGAGGAGAGCGAGAGACGGCCGCCCTTGCCCAAGCGGTCGCAGAGCAGCGTGATGTGCTTCTTCAGACGTGCCGTGTCTTTGGGGATGGTGAGCGGGCCGGTGCTCAAGCTGATGGCCTGATCTTTGGGGCTGCGTGACAGACATGTTTTCAAGAGGTGAGAGACGGCTGCATCCACACTCTCCTCCCAGCCCTGAGGAACAGACACACGGAAGAGCGTGAGCCTTGCAAACGGAAGAATTCATCAGCCGAACTCCCTGAACAAGAGGAACTGGGGTTAAGAGTTTATGATTTTCACACGTTCATTTGCCTCCACAGAAATCTCTCTAATTCCTTCATACACCGTATTCATTTGTAATACTTTCTCATTCATCTGGTGTTTTTATTCCATGAGCCACTAACACTCCCGAACCATCCCACATTTTTCTAGCCACATCTAAAACTCGATCTACATACAAACAAGCCATAACCCTTTAAGTGGAATTTTAAGTGAGCACATGTTTTCTTGCATGGGTTGTGAAGTAGGGTTTGCCACATGCCTCATGAATGGAAAGTAACTCCCTGTGAACAGAGATGTGTGTGTGAGCGCGTCTATAAGTCTGGCCTGCAGCACGTCCAGCCCACCCTTTTGCCGTCGGGCAGGCTGGAGAGGCTCTCAGAGATGGGCCGGGTGTTGACAGGCAGGTGGAATGTGGGCCGACTGTGTCGCCATACAGACAGGCCTTAATGAGATCTAATGGCAGGTAATCAGCCTCGTTACGCTGATGACAGGACCAGCCCTTCATTGACTCAGGAGACATCCAGAGGGACGAGAAGAGTAAGACACTGATAAATCAGATACGAGTCTCCAAGGGAGGGAATTAGCGGATTACACCAGCCTGAGTAATAACAGATACATGACATGACGGCTGTGTGTTCTGGCACACTGGATTCTGTTAGGGGTGTAACCAAACTTCAACACAAACACATAATATAGAGCAAAGATACATATAAAATAAACAGTGCTTTTCATTTGTTGTTTGATTAACATTAAAAACACAGACAGTGGGTAAAGGCTTCTGTCCCTTTAAAGGGATAGTTCACCCAAACATGACCCATGAGTTCCTCTCCCTCAGCTCATCCTCGGTGTGTGTGCCACTCTTCTGTCAGACGAACACACTCAGAGTTATGTTAATAAATCTCCTCTTCCAAGCTCTGTTTTTGAAGTCCATAAATGCATCTGTCAGTCATATAACTGCTCAACACAGCTCTGGGGTGTTAATAAAGGCCTTCTGAAGCGAATCGATGCGTTTGTGTAAGAAACATATCCATATTTAACACTTTATAAAGTAAAGTTTCGGCAGTCACTGCCATTATAAAGCTTGGAAGAGGAGATTTATTAATATAACTCTGATTATATTCGTCTGACAGAAGAGTGTCACACACACCGAGGATGAGTTGAGGGAGAGGAAATCATGGGGTCATTTTTGGGTGAACTGTCCCTTTAAGACATGATGCACAGATCCAGCACACACGTCTTACTCCACTGTTAATGTTTTACTAAACACATAAGCTACTGTTTAGTATATATCATATCATAGTATTTTATATATCATAACCTATATGTTTGCTAGGACATTCGACAGGGATGTTGACAATTTTTGTGTGAATTTGTCTGTTCAAACGCAAGACTTGAACTAGAACACAGTATTTGAACTCACACACACGCAAGCGCACATGAACTCACACACACACACACACACACACTCGCACACGTAAACTCTCACAGTCGCACGTGCACGCACACAGACACGCACGCACTCTCACACACACACTCGCGCACATACATTCTCACACACTTACACTCACATAGACCCGCGCACATGCACTCACACACACACACTCGCGCACATACTTTCTCACACTCACACAGACACACTCACACTCGCACACACACTCGCGCACATACAAAGACATGCATACATGCGCACATGCACTCACACACGCACTCACACACACACACACACACTCGCGCACATACATTCTCACACTCACATAGACACGCACACAGACACCCTCACACGCGCACACACTCACGCACTCTCACAGACACCCTCATACGTGCACACACGCACTCACACGCACTCACACGCGCACACACGCACTCTCACAAACACACACACGCACGCACTCACAGACACACACACACACTCTCGCACACACACACACACGCACACACACACACTCACACGCATCTCATACACACACTCACAGACACTCACACAGACACACTCACACTTGCACACGCACACACTCACACAGATACACTCACACTTGCACACACACACACACACGCGCACACTCACACACACTCGCACACGCGTACACGCACTCACACACACACTCACACAGACACACTCACACAGACACACACGCACACACACACTCACTCACACAGATACACTCACACACACACTCACACAGACACACTCACACTCACACAGACACACTCACACACACACAGACACACTCACACACACACAGACACACTCACACAGACACACTCACACAGACACACACACACACACACACACTCACACAGATACACTCACACTCACACTTGCACGCACACACACACACACACGCACACACACACACATCTCATACAAACTCACACTGACACACTCACACAGACACACTCACATAGACACACTCACATAGACACACTCACACTTGCACACACACACACACACACATGCGCACACACACACGCATCTCATACACACACTCACACAGACACACTCACACACATAATCAGAATTGTTATGTGGTTGCTACGGTGTTATGGGTGGTTGCTAGGGCGTTGCTATGTGGCTGTTAGGTAACACTTTACAATACGTTTCCATTAGTTGATCTTAATTAACAAACAATGTGAAAACACTCAATAAATGTCTGTCCATGCACTATTTATCTCCACAACTGACGTTTATCTAATGACCTTGAGTTTGTTAGTCTCAAGATGCCCTCATTGTAATCAGCAGGTGTGCCGTATGCATACTCATGCACTATTACATGCAATGCTGTACTGTAAACAGTGTGAGAGGTATGTTAACATTGAAAAGAACTTCATTGACCAAAACAAGTCTTCATGCACTCAACTGTCGCAGCTTTCCTTATGAAGTGGAAGAAGACCTTCTCAAATCCATACACTCGTCAGCAGAGTATAGGTGCACAGTGAGCGGAATGAGCTGCTGTGGAGACGTTTTCCTACAGCAACAGGTGACCAGACAAGCCTGCACATGTGAGTAATGAAGTGACTGGCATCAGGAACACAATGACTCTGGAGTCTGTTTTCACCATATCAGAAGACGTCCTACATTACTGGAGCCTTTGAAACCGAGATAAAGCCTTGCAGGAATTCTACAGGCTGAGAGGGACCATTAGGGTTGAAGAAATCGGCTGGAAGGAGGGGTCAGCCTACCCAGGGAAGCTTTGCAGAGAAGATGCATTTGTGCACATTCATGGCCTATTTCTCCATTCTCTCAAAATGTACCCGTTTCATTTTACAACAAAATGGCTATGTTTCTTTCTTTACCTCTCTATCTCTTAAACTTAAAGTTTTATAAAGAGGATGAAGATCATCACCACACTGGGGTTTTTACTGCATTCCAAACTTGAATGCCTTTCCTTCACGGCTCTGTTTCATTCAGCAGAAGCATTTATAGCATGTCTGACTGTGAACAGTTTGAGAGCTGTGGTGGACCGGAAGACTTTCAGCAATCAGCTTAAGTCTCACACTACACAAAGATACTGTAGGGGGCTCAGGGGCTGGAGAGGACTCCAGGCAGTGTGTCTGTGTGTGTGTGTGTGTGTGTGTGTGTGTGTGTGCTCTCACCAGTTGTGGCGTGTCGTGCAGCAGTGGCAGCAGTGTGTGTGTGTGTGTGTGTGTGCTCTCACCAGTTGTGGCGTGTCGTGCAGCAGTGGCAGCAGTGTGTGTGTGTGTGTGTGTGTGTGTGTGTGTGTGTGCTCTCACCAGTTGTGGCGTGTCGAGCAGCAGTGGCAGCAGTGTGTGTGTGTGTGTGCTCTCACCAGTTGTGGCGTGCAGCAGTGTCAGCAGTGTGTGTGTGTGTGTGTGTGTGTGTGTGTGTGCTCTCACCAGTTGTGGCGAGTCGTGCAGCAGTGGCAGCAGTGTGTGTGTGTGTGTGCTCTCACCAGTTGTGGCGAGTCGTGCAGCAGTGGCAGCAGTGTGTGTG
>CM042252.1:1099717-1112217 GCA_023566225.1 Romanogobio albipinnatus | reverse complement strand
TACCCACGGGCACATTCTGCAAAAATTATACGCTCTAAAAATACCCCAAACCATTTTGAAATATAACATTTCGAGCCCAAAACAAACCTCAGCCAATGCCAAAGACAGGCAAGAAAACACTTTATTCCCAGAGGGATTAAGCCAAAAGCGCAGAGACAGAAATATCAGTGCAGTCAGAATAAACCGAGCAGTTATAGTTCTCTGAGGGACGTCTGTAGTCAGAGCTCCTGTTCACACCTTCAGGAGAAACTACAGCTTCAGGAAAGAGTTTGAGCTCCTGAGGTGTCTCAGCACAGTCTGGAGGTCACCGGGGAAGAGCAGGGATCATGAAGCGTATAGAGGAGCTGTGGTGCCCAAGGCAAAACAAACACTTTATAAACAAAAAGACCACAGGCGTTTCAGTCGGGTGCAAATTAACTGGGCCTACCAAACTTGATTTCACAGACGGGGCTTACATTAAGCCAGGATTAGGCCTTACTTCAGTTAGGGCATTGAAGCAGCTTTGATAAACATGCCTTAGAAAAAACATTACGGTTGTGCATCTTGAGACAAAACACCTCGACTAGCTTAAGCCTCGTCTGTGAACCCGGGGGTGAATGCATTTCTGCCACTTACACAAAAAACACAATCAATATACAAGATATATCTTTTTTTGGAAGTTGGTTCAAAAATCTCTGTTTGAATGGACAAGAAGCTTTTGGTGGATCACATACACTATATTGGCAGAAGTATTGTGCCGCCCCTCCACATCCCTGAGTTCAGGTGTTCGGCCCCTTCATGGCCACAGGTGTGTAACTCAAGCTCTAGACCTGCAGACGCTTCTACACACATCAGTGAGAGAATGGGCCGCTCTCAGGAGCTCAGAGAACTCAAGCTCTAGACCTGTAGACGCTTCTACACACATCAGTGAGAGAATGGACCGCTCTCAGGAGCTCAGAGAACTCAAGCTCTAGACCTGCAGACGCTTCTACACACATCAGTGAGAGAATGGACCGCTCTCAGGAGCTCAGAGAACTCAAGCTCTAGACCTGCAGACGCTTCTACACACATCAGTGAGAGAATGGGCCGCTCTCAGGAGCTCAGAGAACTCAAGCTCTAGACCTGCAGACGCTTCTACACACATCAGTGAGAGAATGGGCCGCTCTCAGGAGCTCAGAGAACTCAAGCTCTAGACCTGCAGACGCTTCTACACACATCAGTGAGAGAATGGGCCGCTCTCAGGAGCTCAGAGAACTCAAGCTCTAGACCTGCAGACGCTTCTACACACATCAGTGAGAGAATGGGCCGCTCTCAGGAGCTCAGAGAACTCAAGCTCTAGTCCTGCAGACGCTTCTACACACATCAGTGAGAGAATGGGCCGCTCTCAGGAGCTCAGAGAACTCAAGCTCTAGACCTGCAGACGCTTCTACACACATCAGTGAGAGAATGGGCCGCTCTCAGGAGCTCAGAGAACTCAAGCTCTAGACCTGCAGACGCTTCTACACACATCAGTGAGAGAATGGGCCGCTCTCAGGAGCTCAGAGAACTCAAGCTCTAGTCCTGCAGACGCTTCTACACACATCAGTGAGAGAATGGGCCGCTCTCAGGAGCTCAGAGAACTCAAGCTCTAGACCTGCAGACGCTTCTACACACATCAGTGAGAGAATGAGCCACTCTAAGGAGCTCAGAGAACTCAAGCTCTAGTCCTGCAGACGCTTCTACACACATCAGTGAGAGAATGGGCCGCTCTCAGGAGCTCAGAGAACTCAAGCTCTAGTCCTGCAGACGCTTCTACACACATCAGTGAGAGAATGGGCCGCTCTCAGGAGCTCAGAGAACTCAAGCTCTAGACCTGCAGACGCTTCTACACACATCAGTGAGAGAATGGACCGCTCTCAGGAGCTCAGAGAACTCCAGCTCTAGTCCTGCAGACGCTTCTACACACATCAGTGAGAGAATGGGCCGCTCTCAGGAGCTCAGAGAACTCAAGCTCTAGACCTGCAGACGCTTCTACACACATCAGTGAGAGAATGGACCGCTCTCAGGAGCTCAGAGAACTCCAGCTCTAGACCTGCAGACGCTTCTACACACATCAGTGAGAGAATGAGCCGCTCTCAGGAGCTCAGAGAACTCCAGCTCTAGTCCTGCAGACGCTTCTACACACATCAGTGAGAGAATGGGCCGCTCTCAGGAGCTCAGAGAACTCAAGCTCTAGACCTGCAGACGGTTCTACACACATCAGTGAGAGAATGGACCGCTCTCAGGAGCTCAGAGAACTCAAGCTCTAGACCTGCAGACGCTTCTACACACATCAGTGAGAGAATGGGCCGCTCTCAGGAGCTCAGAGAACTCAAGCTCTAGACCTGCAGACGCTTCTACACACATCAGTGAGAGAATGGACCGCTCTCAGGAGCTCAGAGAACTCAAGCTCTAGACCTGCAGACGCTTCTACACACATCAGTGAGAGAATGGGCCGCTCTCAGGAGCTCAGAGAACTCAAGCTCTAGACCTGCAGACGCTTCTACACACATCAGTGAGAGAATGGGCCGCTCTCAGGAGCTCAGAGAACTCAAGCTCTAGACCTGCAGACGCTTCTACACACATCAGTGAGAGAATGGACCGCTCTCAGGAGCTCAGAGAACTCAAGCTCTAGACCTGCAGACGCTTCTACACACATCAGTGAGAGAATGGGCCGCTCTCAGGAGCTCAGAGAACTCAAGCTCTAGACCTGCAGACGGTTCTACACACATCAGTGAGAGAATGGACCGCTCTCAGGAGCTCAGAGAACTCAAGCTCTAGTCCTGCAGACGCTTCTACACACATCAGTGAGAGAATGGGCCGCTCTCAGGAGCTCAGAGAACTCAAGCTCTAGACCTGCAGACGCTTCTACACACATCAGTGAGAGAATGGGCCGCTCTCAGGAGCTCAGAGAACTCAAGCTCTAGACCTGCAGACGCTTCTACACACATCAGTGAGAGAATGGGCCGCTCTCAGGAGCTCAGAGAACTCAAGCTCTAGACCTGCAGACGCTTCTACACACATCAGTGAGAGAATGGGCCGCTCTCAGGAGCTCAGAGAACTCAAGCTCTAGTCCTGCAGACGCTTCTACACACATCAGTGAGAGAATGGGCCGCTCTCAGGAGCTCAGAGAACTCAAGCTCTAGACCTGCAGACGCTTCTACACACATCAGTGAGAGAATGGACCGCTCTCAGGAGCTCAGAGAACTCAAGCTCTAGTCCTGCAGACGCTTCTACACACATCAGTGAGAGAATGGGCCGCTCTCAGGAGCTCAGAGAACTCAAGCTCTAGACCTGCAGACGCTTCTACACACATCAGTGAGAGAATGGACCGCTCTCAGGAGCTCAGAGAACTCAAGCTCTAGACCTGCAGACGCTTCTACACACATCAGTGAGAGAATGGGCCGCTCTCAGGAGCTCAGAGAACTCAAGCTCTAGACCTGCAGACGCTTCTACACACATCAGTGAGAGAATGGGCCGCTCTCAGGAGCTCAGAGAACTCAAGCTCTAGACCTGCAGACGCTTCTACACACATCAGTGAGAGAATGGGCCGCTCTCAGGAGCTCAGAGAACTCAAGCTCTAGACCTGCAGACGCTTCTACACACATCAGTGAGAGAATGGGCCGCTCTCAGGAGCTCAGAGAACTCAAGCTCTAGACCTGCAGACGCTTCTACACACATCAGTGAGAGAATGGGCCGCTCTCAGGAGCTCAGAGAACTCCAGCTCTAGACCTGCAGACGCTTCTACACACATCAGTGAGAGAATGGACCGCTCTCAGGAGCTCAGAGAACTCAAGCTCTAGACCTGCAGACGCTTCTACACACATCAGTGAGAGAATGGGCCGCTCTCAGGAGCTCAGAGAACTCAAGCTCTAGACCTGCAGACGCTTCTACACACATCAGTGAGAGAATGGACCGCTCTCAGGAGCTCAGAGAACTCAAGCTCTAGACCTGCAGACGCTTCTACACACATCAGTGAGAGAATGGGCCGCTCTCAGGAGCTCAGAGAACTCCAGCTCTAGACCTGCAGACGCTTCTACACACATCAGTGAGAGAATGGACCGCTCTCAGGAGCTCAGAGAACTCAAGCTCTAGACCTGCAGACGCTTCTACACACATCAGTGAGAGAATGGGCCGCTCTCAGGAGCTCAGAGAACTCAAGCTCTAGACCTGCAGACGCTTCTACACACATCAGTGAGAGAATGGACCGCTCTCAGGAGCTCAGAGAACTCAAGCTCTAGACCTGCAGACGCTTCTACACACATCAGTGAGAGAATGGACCGCTCTCAGGAGCTCAGAGAACTCAAGCTCTAGTCCTGCAGACGCTTCTACACACATCAGTGAGAGAATGGACCGCTCTCAGGAGCTCAGAGAACTCAAGCTCTAGACCTGCAGACGCTTCTACACACATCAGTGAGAGAATGGGCCGCTCTCAGGAGCTCAGAGAACTCAAGCTCTAGACCTGCAGACGCTTCTACACACATCAGTGAGAGAATGGGCCGCTCTCAGGAGCTCAGAGAACTCAAGCTCTAGACCTGCAGACGCTTCTACACACATCAGTGAGAGAATGGGCCGCTCTCAGGAGCTCAGAGAACTCAAGCTCTAGACCTGCAGACGCTTCTACACACATCAGTGAGAGAATGGGCCGCTCTCAGGAGCTCAGAGAACTCAAGCTCTAGACCTGCAGACGCTTCTACACACATCAGTGAGAGAATGGGCCGCTCTCAGGAGCTCAGAGAACTCAAGCTCTAGACCTGCAGACGCTTCTACACACATCAGTGAGAGAATGGACCGCTCTCAGGAGCTCAGAGAACTCAAGCTCTAGACCTGCAGACGCTTCTACACACATCAGTGAGAGAATGGGCCGCTCTCAGGAGCTCAGAGAACTCAAGCTCTAGACCTGCAGACGCTTCTACACACATCAGTGAGAGAATGGGCCGCTCTCAGGAGCTCAGAGAACTCAAGCTCTAGACCTGCAGACGCTTCTACACACATCAGTGAGAGAATGGGCCGCTCTCAGGAGCTCAGAGAACTCAAGCTCTAGACCTGCAGACGCTTCTACACACATCAGTGAGAGAATGGGCCGCTCTCAGGAGCTCAGAGAACTCAAGCTCTAGTCCTGCAGACGCTTCTACACACATCAGTGAGAGAATGGACCGCTCTCAGGAGCTCAGAGAACTCAAGCTCTAGACCTGCAGACGCTTCTACACACATCAGTGAGAGAATGGGCCGCTCTCAGGAGCTCAGAGAACTCAAGCTCTAGACCTGCAGACGCTTCTACACACATCAGTGAGAGAATGGGCCGCTCTCAGGAGCTCAGAGAACTCAAGCTCTAGACCTGCAGACGCTTCTACACACATCAGTGAGAGAATGGGCCGCTCTCAGGAGCTCAGAGAACTCAAGCTCTAGACCTGCAGACGCTTCTACACACATCAGTGAGAGAATGGGCCGCTCTCAGGAGCTCAGAGAACTCAAGCTCTAGACCTGCAGACGCTTCTACACACATCAGTGAGAGAATGGGCCGCTCTCAGGAGCTCAGAGAACTCAAGCTCTAGACCTGCAGACGCTTCTACACACATCAGTGAGAGAATGGGCCGCTCTCAGGAGCTCAGAGAACTCAAGCTCTAGTCCTGCAGACGCTTCTACACACATCAGTGAGAGAATGGGCCGCTCTCAGGAGCTCAGAGAACTCAAGCTCTAGACCTGCAGACGCTTCTACACACATCAGTGAGAGAATGGGCCGCTCTCAGGAGCTCAGAGAACTCAAGCTCTAGACCTGCAGACGCTTCTACACACATCAGTGAGAGAATGGGCCGCTCTCAGGAGCTCAGAGAACTCAAGCTCTAGACCTGCAGACACTTCTACACACATCAGTGAGAGAATGGGCCGCTCTCAGGAGCTCAGAGAACTCAAGCTCTAGACCTGCAGACACTTCTACACACATCAGTGAGAGAATGGGCCGCTCTCAGGAGCTCAGAGAACTCAAGCTCTAGACCTGCAGACGCTTCTACACACATCAGTGAGAGAATGGACCGCTCTCAGGAGCTCAGAGAACTCAAGCTCTAGACCTGCAGACGCTTCTACACACATCAGTGAGAGAATGGGCCGCTCTCAGGAGCTCAGAGAACTCAAGCTCTAGTCCTGCAGACGCTTCTACACACATCAGTGAGAGAATGGGCCGCTCTCAGGAGCTCAGAGAACTCAAGCTCTAGACCTGCAGACGCTTCTACACACATCAGTGAGAGAATGGGCCGCTCTCAGGAGCTCAGAGAACTCAAGCTCTAGACCTGCAGACGCTTCTACACACATCAGTGAGAGAATGGGCCGCTCTCAGGAGCTCAGAGAACTCAAGCTCTAGTCCTGCAGACGCTTCTACACACATCAGTGAGAGAATGGGCCGCTCTCAGGAGCTCAGAGAACTCAAGCTCTAGACCTGCAGACGCTTCTACACACATCAGTGAGAGAATGGGCCGCTCTCAGGAGCTCAGAGAACTCAAGCTCTAGACCTGCAGACGCTTCTACACACATCAGTGAGAGAATGGACCGCTCTCAGGAGCTCAGAGAACTCAAGCTCTAGACCTGCAGACGCTTCTACACACATCAGTGAGAGAATGGACCGCTCTCAGGAGCTCAGAGAACTCAAGCTCTAGGCCTGCAGACGGTTCTACACACATCAGTGAGAGAATGGACCGCTCTCAGGAGCTCAGAGAACTCAAGCTCTAGGCCTGCAGACGCTTCTACACACATCAGTGAGAGAATGGACCGCTCTCAGGAGCTCAGAGAACTCAAGCTCTAGGCCTGCAGACGCTTCTACACACATCAGTGAGAGAATGGGCTGCTCTCAGGAGCTCAGAGAACTCAAGCTCTAGTCCTGCAGACGCTTCTACACACATCAGTGAGAGAATGGACCGCTCTCAGGAGCTCAGAGAACTCAAGCTCTAGACCTGCAGACGCTTCTACACACATCAGTGAGAGAATGGCCGCTCTCAGGAGCTCAGAGAACTCAAGCTCTAGGCCTGCAGACGCTTCTACACACATCAGTGAGAGAATGGACCGCTCTCAGGAGCTCAGAGAACTCAAGCTCTAGACCTGCAGACGCTTCTACACACATCAGTGAGAGAATGGGCCGCTCTCAGGAGCTCAGAGAACTCAAGCTCTAGGCCTGCAGACGCTTCTACACACATCAGTGAGAGAATGGGCCGCTCTCAGGAGCTCAGAGAACTCAAGCACTAGGCCTGCAGACGCTTCTACACACATCAGTGAGAGAATGGGCCGCTCTCAGGAGCTCAGAGAACTCAAGCTCTAGACCTGCAGACGCTTCTACACACATCAGTGAGAGAATGGGCCGCTCTCAGGAGCTCAGAGAACTCAAGCTCTAGACCTGCAGACGCTTCTACACACATCAGTGAGAGAATGGGCCGCTCTCAGGAGTTCAGAGAACTCAAGCTCTAGACCTGCAGACGCTTCTACAAACATCAGTGAGAGAATGGGCCGCTCTCAGGAGTTCAGAGAACTCAAGCTCTAGACCTGCAGACGCTTCTACACACATCAGTGAGAGAATGGGCCGCTCTCAGGAGCTCAGAGAACTCAAGCTCTAGACCTGCAGACGCTTCTACACACATCAGAATGGGCCGCTCTCAGGAGCTCAGAGAACTCAAGCTCTAGTCCTGCAGACGCTTCTACACACATCAGTGAGAGAATGGGCCGCTCTCAGGAGCTCAGAGAACTCAAGCTCTAGACCTGCAGACGCTTCTACACACATCAGTGAGAGAATGGGCCGCTCTCAGGAGCTCAGAGAACTCAAGCTCTAGACCTGCAGACGCTTCTACAAACATCAGTGAGAGAATGGGCCGCTCTCAGGAGTTCAGAGAACTCAAGCTCTAGACCTGCAGACGCTTCTACACACATCAGTGAGAGAATGGGCCGCTCTCAGGAGCTCAGAGAACTCAAGCTCTAGACCTGCAGACGCTTCTACACACATCAGAATGGGCCGCTCTCAGGAGCTCAGAGAACTCAAGCTCTAGTCCTGCAGACGCTTCTACACACATCAGTGAGAGAATGGGCCGCTCTCAGGAGCTCAGAGAACTCAAGCTCTAGACCTGCAGACGCTTCTACACACATCAGTGAGAGAATGGACCGCTCTCAGGAGCTCAGAGAACTCCAGCTCTAGTCCTGCAGACGCTTCTACACACATCAGTGAGAGAATGGGCCGCTCTCAGGAGCTCAGAGAACTCAAGCTCTAGTCCTGCAGACGCTTCTACACACATCAGTGAGAGAATGGGCCGCTCTCAGGAGCTCAGAGAACTCAAGCTCTAGACCTGCAGACGCTTCTACACACATCAGTGAGAGAATGGGCCGCTCTCAGGAGCTCAGAGAACTCCAGCTCTAGTCCTGCAGACGCTTCTACACACATCAGTGAGAGAATGGGCCGCTCTCAGGAGCTCAGAGAACTCAAGCTCTAGTCCTGCAGACGCTTCTACACACATCAGAGAGAGAATGAGCCGCTCTCAGGAGCTCAGAGAACTCAAGCTCTAGACCTGCAGACGCTTCTACACACATCAGTGAGAGAATGGACCGCTCTCAGGAGCTCAGAGAACTCCAGCTCTAGTCCTGCAGACGCTTCTACACACATCAGTGAGAGAATGGGCCGCTCTCAGGAGCTCAGAGAACTCAAGCTCTAGGCCTGCAGACGCTTCTACACACATCAGTGAGAGAATGGCCGCTCTCAGGAGCTCAGAGAACTCCAGCTCTAGTCCTGCAGACGCTTCTACACACATCAGTGAGAGAATGGGCCGCTCTCAGGAGCTCAGAGAACTCAAGCTCTAGACCTGCAGACGCTTCTACACACATCAGTGAGAGAATGGGCCGCTCTCAGGAGCTCAGAGAACTCAAGCTCTAGACCTGCAGACGCTTCTACACACATCAGTGAGAGAATGGGCCGCTCTCAGGAGCTCAGAGAACTCAAGCTCTAGACCTGCAGACGCTTCTACACACATCAGTGAGAGAATGGACCGCTCTCAGGAGCTCAGAGAACTCAAGCTCTAGACCTGCAGACGCTTCTACACACATCAGTGAGAGAATGGGCCGCTCTCAGGAGCTCAGAGAACTCAAGCTCTAGACCTGCAGACGCTTCTACACACATCAGTGAGAGAATGGGCCGCTCTCAGGAGCTCAGAGAACTCAAGCTCTAGACCTGCAGACGCTTCTACACACATCAGTGAGAGAATGGACCGCTCTCAGGAGCTCAGAGAACTCAAGCTCTAGACCTGCAGACGCTTCTACACACATCAGTGAGAGAATGGGACCGCTCTCAGGAGCTCAGAGAACTCAAGCTCTAGACCTGCAGACGCTTCTACACACATCAGTGAGAGAATGGACCGCTCTCAGGAGCTCAGAGAACTCAAGCTCTAGACCTGCAGACGCTTCTACACACATCAGTGAGAGAATGGGCCGCTCTCAGGAGCTCAGAGAACTCAAGCTCTAGACCTGCAGACGCTTCTACACACATCAGTGAGAGAATGGACCGCTCTCAGGAGCTCAGAGAACTCAAGCTCTAGGCCTGCAGACGCTTCTACACACATCAGTGAGAGAATGGGCCGCTCTCAGGAGCTCAGAGAACTCAAGCTCTAGTCCTGCAGACGCTTCTACACACATCAGTGAGAGAATGGGCCGCTCTCAGGAGCTCAGAGAACTCAAGCTCTAGACCTGCAGACGCTTCTACACACATCAGTGAGAGAATGGGCCGCTCTCAGGAGCTCAGAGAACTCAAGCTCTAGACCTGCAGACGCTTCTACACACATCAGTGAGAGAATGGGCCGCTCTCAGGAGCTCAGAGAACTCAAGCTCTAGACCTGCAGACGCTTCTACACACATCAGTGAGAGAATGGGCCGCTCTCAGGAGCTCAGAGAACTCAAGCTCTAGACCTGCAGACGCTTCTACACACATCAGTGAGAGAATGGGCCGCTCTCAGGAGCTCAGAGAACTCAAGCTCTAGACCTGCAGACGCTTCTACACACATCAGTGAGAGAATGGGCCGCTCTCAGGAGCTCAGAGAACTCAAGCTCTAGACCTGCAGACGCTTCTACACACATCAGTGAGAGAATGGGCCGCTCTCAGGAGCTCAGAGAACTCAAGCTCTAGACCTGCAGACGCTTCTACACACATCAGTGAGAGAATGGACCGCTCTCAGGAGCTCAGAGAACTCAAGCTCTAGACCTGCAGACGCTTCTACACACATCAGTGAGAGAATGAGCCGCTCTCAGGAGCTCAGAGAACTCAAGCTCTAGTCCTGCAGACGCTTCTACACACATCAGTGAGAGAATGGGCCGCTCTCAGGAGCTCAGAGAACTCAAGCTCTAGGCCTGCAGACGCTTCTACACACATCAGTGAGAGAATGGGCCGCTCTCAGGAGCTCAGAGAACTCAAGCTCTAGACCTGCAGACGCTTCTACACACATCAGTGAGAGAATGGGCCGCTCTCAGGAGCTCAGAGAACTCAAGCTCTAGACCTGCAGACGCTTCTACACACATCAGTGAGAGAATGAGCCGCTCTCAGGAGCTCAGAGAACTCAAGCTCTAGACCTGCAGACGCTTCTACACACATCAGTGAGAGAATGGACCGCTCTCAGGAGCTCAGAGAACTCAAGCTCTAGACCTGCAGACGCTTCTACACACATCAGTGAGAGAATGAGCCGCTCTCAGGAGCTCAGAGAACTCAAGCTCTAGTCCTGCAGACGCTTCTACACACATCAGTGAGAGAATGAGCCGCTCTCAGGAGCTCAGAGAACTCAAGCTCTAGTCCTGCAGACGCTTCTACACACATCAGTGAGAGAATGGGCCGCTCTCAGGAGCTCAGAGAACTCAAGCTCTAGACCTGCAGACGCTTCTACACACATCAGTGAGAGAATGGACCGCTCTCAGGAGCTCAGAGAACTCAAGCTCTAGTCCTGCAGACGCTTCTACACACATCAGTGAGAGAATGGGCCGCTCTCAGGAGCTCAGAGAACTCAAGCTCTAGTCCTGCAGACGCTTCTACACACATCAGTGAGAGAATGGGCCGCTCTCAGGAGCTCAGAGAACTCAAGCTCTAGTCCTGCAGACGCTTCTACACACATCAGTGAGAGAATGGACCGCTCTCAGGAGCTCAGAGAACTCAAGCTCTAGTCCTGCAGACGCTTCTACACACATCAGTGAGAGAATGGGCCGCTCTCAGGAGCTCAGAGAACTCAAGCTCTAGACCTGCAGACGCTTCTACACACATCAGTGAGAGAATGGGCCGCTCTCAGGAGCTCAGAGAACTCAAGCTCTAGACCTGCAGACGCTTCTACACACATCAGTGAGAGAATGGGCCGCTCTCAGGAGCTCAGAGAACTCAAGCTCTAGACCTGCAGACGCTTCTACACACATCAGTGAGAGAATGAGCCGCTCTCAGGAGCTCAGAGAACTCAAGCTCTAGACCTGCAGACGCTTCTACACACATCAGTGAGAGAATGGGCCGCTCTCAGGAGCTCAGAGAACTCCAGCTCTAGTCCTGCAGACACTTCTACACACATCAGTGAGAGAATGGGCCGCTCTCAGGAGCTCAGAGAACTCAAGCTCTAGTCCTGCAGACGCTTCTACACACATCAGTGAGAGAATGGGCCGCTCTCAGGAGCTCAGAGAACTCAAGCTCTAGACCTGCAGACGCTTCTACACACATCAGTGAGAGAATGAGCCGCTCTCAGGAGCTCAGAGAACTCAAGCTCTAGACCTGCAGACGCTTCTACACACATCAGTGAGAGAATGGGCCGCTCTCAGGAGCTCAGAGAACTCAAGCTCTAGACCTGCAGACGCTTCTACACACATCAGTGAGAGAATGAGCCGCTCTCAGGAGCTCAGAGAACTCAAGCTCTAGACCTGCAGACGCTTCTACACACATCAGTGAGAGAATGGGCCGCTCTCAGGAGCTCAGAGAACTCAAGCTCTAGACCTGCAGACGCTTCTACACACATCAGTGAGAGAATGAGCCGCTCTCAGGAGCTCAGAGAACTCAAGCTCTAGGCCTGCAGACGCTTCTACACACATCAGTGAGAGAATGGGCCGCTCTCAGGAGCTCAGAGAACTCAAGCTCTAGTCCTGCAGACGCTTCTACACACATCAGTGAGAGAATGGGCCGCTCTCAGGAGCTCAGAGAACTCAAGCTCTAGACCTGCAGACGCTTCTACACACATCAGTGAGAGAATGGGCCGCTCTCAGGAGCTCAGAGAACTCAAGCTCTAGACCTGCAGACGCTTCTACACACATCAGTGAGAGAATGGGCCGCTCTCAGGAGCTCAGAGAACTCAAGCTCTAGACCTGCAGACGCTTCTACACACATCAGTGAGAGAATGGGCCGCTCTCAGGAGCTCAGAGAACTCAAGCTCTAGGCCTGCAGACGCTTCTACACACATCAGTGAGAGAATGGGCCGCTCTCAGGAGCTCAGAGAACTCAAGCTCTAGACCTGCAGACGCTTCTACACACATCA
>CM042252.1:1089717-1094717 GCA_023566225.1 Romanogobio albipinnatus | reverse complement strand
AGTCATGGGCGGGGCTTCCCTACTCTTACGCAGGAGTAGAGGGAAATATGAGATTGATAATGATTGATGGGGATTTTTACCATTGTAGGCTGGTTGTTCACACTCACTGAGGACACACATCTGTGTTCAAACACCTTATAAAAGTGAATTTTGCATTATAGGTCCCCTTTAAATCAGACAGAAGCTTTTTTCACAGCTGTCCAGCTAGCTCGGTAAAGTCCCGAGCGTCCTCCCTGGAAGCACGTGCGGTGCTAAATGGGAACTCTGTCCCGAAAAATCAACCCAAGCTCACTGGAAATATGCGACTGGTGACATTTCTGCAAAATGATATAACATTGCTTCTTGCAAGTTCATAACATTTTCCAAGTGAAATGTGCAGTGAGTGGTGCTAATAACACGTTCAGTGCTATCTGAAACAGATGCATGTGAATCTGCCAGTGTTTTTATATGTGTACAACCTACATTGAACTAACCAATAGTGTTAACAAAAGCAAACGCGAGATCTGCTGAAGCGACCATGCCTTAGCTTGCTTCGACAAGTCTCTTAGCAAGTTTACCATGTCAGAAAAGCCATACACATGGAGCTTACAAATTAGTTTACAAATCATGCAAATATGTGAGTGGATGAACCCATAATCTGCATTGATGAGTTCTGGAGTACCCCAGGGATCTGTCCTGGGACCCTTCCCATTCCACCTGGCCTCGCCTTTAATAGCGTCATGTAGAATAGTACAGGGTTTAGCTAGCGCTCAGTGGCCGTATTGAACCAAGCCAGTTCCTGCGCTTCTGTCCTGTTAGCGAGAGCTGCTATTGTACTTCAGTTCAGTGGCACAAACTATTTAGCCAAAAAGTCTCACAGTTCATCTGTCCCGAGATTGTTTCCCTCTTAAACACAATACTAACTTCCCATCTCGGAAAGGTCAGCTGTTCATCACTAGCTTTTCCAAACCTCACCATCTGCTCAATGCCACTGGACTTTAATGTAGTGTAGGTCAAAGAGTTGTTTCATAGTCAGTCAGTAAAGAGAGAAGTGTACGTACTTCAACTCATTTCTACTTCTATCAAGCAAGTGAAGAAAGAAGCCCAGCACTGGGCAGGATTTCAGAAATAGATGGTCCGGTTGTTTGTGTATTCATGGCTAGGTTACTCACGGTTCCATATATAGAAGCCATGAGTCTACAAACAGCCCTTTCATTACTGAGAGCTTTCTCTAGTCATTTCAGCAGACACAATCCAACAGTCTGTAATCAACAGCTAAACCTCACCTCCCAGGCAGAAACCAGCCCACCTCCACACACTGACCCCCCTGAAGGAACCACAACCTGTCATTTATCCTGACGAATATAAAAGCAGGAAATAGATGCAGGCTGTGGACAAAATAATGGCAACAGGAGTTGCTGTTATTGGAATACTTCCCAAATGCAGCTGCAGCGATCGGGAGCATGAGATTTATTGTTAGCTATCTGCTTTGGCCAGCGATGACTCGTGAATATGTTTGAGGTTTTAAAGCAACATGAGACAAACGGCTGGTGCATCCGTCACATAGACCTCAAGATCAGTTCATGAGTCAAGAGAAAAGTCCATCCAGTAATGCGTCTCCACAGTATAGCCTGCATCTGGATGGTGCTAGATCAAGCAGAAGGGTTCCTTACAATACAGTGATTTCTACCAAAGTCATCTCACTCGGCGGCCATCTTAGAAACGCCTCTCGGGCATGGACGTGCAGCTCCTCTCTCTCTTTGAATGGGGAAACGTTGAATTCTCCAAAACTGTTCGCCAAGTTTACAATTTAATTTCATATTTGAAATCGCCAATGAAATTTGACAACCGCCTCTTTGGCTGTTTCATTTAGAAGGCGGGGCTTATTCGCCATATTGGGCGTAGCACGTTCTCCCATTCATAAGTAATCAGTGCACCGTCTTCCTATAGATCCGGGGTCGCCACCTAGCGGACTCCGGTCCGAATCCGGACCACGAGATGTGTCCATCCGGACCGCGAAGCCTTTAGAGGCGCACAAAAACAATGGCATTTTCAAAGATTAGGAAATTTGACGCTGAAAAGCGAGTTTTTCGAGATGAAATGGGTGGGGGGGGGGTGGCATTTCTTCTTCCTGCATCCTGTGCGAGGCCTGTGTGTCTCGTGTGCTCTGATTCTGATGCGGTTGTCCAAAGTGGAAAATTTTTATTAAATGTTTCTTGCACTTTTAAATTTTTTTTTTGCCTGTTTGTGTTTCTGAATGATATTGCTAATGATATTTTCCCAGTGCAATGTGAAGCACAGAAGAGAGCAGTGTTCAATATTAGACACATTTAGTTAAGCAGAGACTATACATGTGAATGAACATGAACTGTGTTATGAGATTTCTGATTTCTTCTGCTTTTTTTAACTCAGTTCAGCAGGGAAAAGCACTTTAGTTGCTAGTAATGTTGGAATTAATGCATTTTCAGTGCAGATTTAGAGATGAAGGCATTTTTAGTTCATCATATTTTTGTCAGAAATGGTTACTGGTTGAGTTTAGATATTTTGATATAAAGGACATAACAGAAAAACATCAAAATGAGATCAATTTTGTGAAGGATTACCTATGTTTGCTTTAACAATATGAACAGACATGTTGTGTCCATATGAGGACATATTTTATTTTGTTCAATTAAGAACAAATGTTATCGTTTTTAGGTATATAATTGTTCGGACCTCGGCCGGTGAGGAGGGTTTAGTTGAAGACCCCTGCTATAGATAGTCTGTGTTTCTACTTTCCATAGAGTAGGCATCATTCACTCTAAAGCCTGGAACACACCAAGCCTTCGGGCGGCTGTCGGGCAGTTTTTGTGCGTCGGCCAACTAAGATGTGTTGCGCACCATTGGTCCTCGTCGGCTATTTTTCAGCCGATTCGACATGTTGAATCGTTATTAAGGGTTCAAGCATGAAATGCTGAAACCCTATTGTAATTGTAAGGTTTCGTAAAACGCATCGTGCAGGCCAAACCGTAAGGCCTAGAGACATGAAACCTGGCCAGATGGTAGGCCTCAGTTTGGGGACAACCTATCAGAGTATGACCCCGAATGGCCCATAGGTGGCGCTACAGCAGCCAAAAGTTCAAAATCGCTCATAACTCTTAGACTGTTTGTCCCAGGATCAAGCGTCTTATACCGTTGGAATCCTTGGCTCAAGGCGGACGAAATGGCTATCTCAGATTTGGATGTAGGCAGGGAAAATTTTCTTCTATGTCGAATTTTGTCCAAAACCTACTTTTGCGAACTAGTCCCTGGTTTTTCACAAAAAGTTGAACTTTTGCACTTGGATGGCTATAACAGGGTAATTTAGAAGAGGGGCGTAGCAAAATACACTCAAAAGCCTCTAAATTCTAAGGGAAAACTCAAAACTTCCCGAAAATTGGTGGGCATGTGTGACATTAGATCCTTAACAAGCATGCAACGCTTTATAGAGATCGGACCATAGGTGGCGCTATAACTGTTAAAAACCATATGTTTCCTATTGTAAATTTCCTATATTGCCTGTAATTTGAGTTTTCCATCTATTATTCAGTGTTTAAAATCTTGCTAAATAAAACTTGATGTCTTTTGTGTGCTTAAAGGCCTTAAAGGCTTGAGCCCCGCTAAATGCTGCTTGCAGCTTTAATTCAATATATAATCGTTATTCAATATATATTCAACAATGTTCACAAAACACTGTTATTTTCAGTCCAAACGCTGGGTTGAGACTGTTGGGTAAGGAAGTTGGGTTGACAACTGTTGATAATCAGTAACCCAACAGTGCTGGGATGGGAAGCGGACGAGAAAGAGAGCATGCAGGAGCATGAACAGTTCCCTGATGCAGTCGAAGCGGAGAGCGATAAGCTTGAAACTGCCCGTAGTGAGGAGTGTGTTCTTATAAAAGACTCTCACACCACATCACATTCGCACTTGAGAATGAAGACAGTAAAAATGTTGTTGATTTGTTATAATATATCGTTTATTCCTGACTTTCAATGTTTATTAAAGGTGTGTTTCTTGTCTTATGATCTGCCTGTAGCAGTGCTAATGTAGTCTTAAACATAAGTTATTCCATATTTATTCACTGAACAATTCAAAAACAATTTTGTTGAACTATAAGCTGAAGAGCTGTTGGTTTGCCGTTCTCTTCTGCATTTGTTTCGCTCGCATACGAACATTGTTGCTTTTACTTTTGCCTGTTTTTGTCCATTTCTGGGAGTTTTTCAAGTGACTGTAACCTGTGTTTGGGTTAAAGTGGCTTTCATTTACAACCAATTTTGGGTTCATTTTAATTAAGCAGTATAGTACTACAAAGAAGAGGAAAACAGCCCAGAATGTTGGGTCCTAGCTGGGTCAAATCACCCAGACGCTGTGTTTGTCAGGTTTATTTGACCCAGTGCTGACCTACATTGGGTTGTTTTTAACACAGCATATTTTAGACCATCTTGAGGACTGATGGATTTTGAGTTGCGGTTCTCAAAATAAAAAAAACATTAAAACAGCATGTACTGTAAAAGTGCTATACAAACAAACCCATCTCTACACACACACACACACACACACACACACACACAACACGTGACATTTTATCCTAGATCTAGATTCAGTTAATCAAAGAACACACAATAATGCTTCATCTCCGTCTCAACTCTCTCTCACGAAGTCAAAAATAAATAAACCATTCCCCTAACGGTTTGGCATTATGAAGAGATGAAGATAAATCGTTTGTGTATATTTTTTCACAGAAGGCAGACGACAGCTCGGAGTAAAGATAACACGTCTTCAAGACAGACACCGTCTCAACAGTCGCGCTGCTGCGGGGTCATGTACGGTCTGGAAGCCTTCTGCTGCCAGTCTTACAGAGGATATCAACCCTCCACACACCCCTAACACAGCTGCTTCTGTGATGAGAAAGGATCAATCATATCAGGACTTTCATGTAAAAATCACAACCTATGCAATGGCACTGGAAACCGCAGCGACACACTTCAGAGAAATAAAAGTGC
>CM042252.1:1079717-1084717 GCA_023566225.1 Romanogobio albipinnatus | reverse complement strand
GCACACTTTAGGCCCCTTAGTGCCAATTGGGCATGGTTTAAATGCCACGGCCTACCTGAGCATTGTTTCTGACCATGTCCATCCCTTTATGACCACCATGTGCCCATCCTCTGATGGCTACTTCCAGCAGGATAATGCCCCATGGCACAAAGCTCCAATCATTTCAAACTGGTTTCTTGAACATGACAATGAGTTCACTGGACTAAAATGGCCGTCCCACAGTCCCCAGATCTCAACCCAATAGAGCATCTTTGGGATGTGGTGGAACGGGAGCTTCGTGCCCTGGATGTGCATCCCACAAATCTCCATCAACTGCAAGATGCTATCCTATCAATATGGGCCAACATTTCTAAAGAATGCTTTCAGCTCCTTGTTGAATCAATGCCACGTAGAATTAAGGCAGTTCTGAAGGCCAAAGGGTCAAACACAGTATTAGTGCTGCTCCTAATAATCCTTTAGGGGAGTGTATATCACATCTTGTAAATAGGGGCATAATAGGTCCCCTTAAGGCCTGTTCACACCAAAGACAATAACGATATTGATTACTATATAGTTTAATAATCAAACACCCTATTTGGACGGTAATTGTTTCTCATGGGGTCGTAAGGTGTTTTCATCATTCACAGGGGCTAGTCTGTGATTTCTGTCCTGGCAGGCTTGTCTGTGTTTCTGTGATTGTGATTGTGTGTCAGCACATGCTTTGTCTTTGTTTGTGTTTGGCATTTGCTCCTCCCTGTTTCCTGTTACCACGCCCCCTTGTTGAGTCATTGGCTGCGTCCCAAAACCTAAGCAGCTGACTCGTTGCCTTGCTGCCTTATCAGAATATGGCTTGTAAGGCATATCATGAAGGCACCTCACGAAACTAATTTCGGACAGACTTCTTAGGCAGGGTAACAGTTTAATGATCTACAGCACAATAGAGAGAGAGAGAGAGAGAGAGAACTAAACACATATTTAAATACTACATTAGTAATTTCTCGCTAGAAATGACATCAGAAGTCGGAAATGTTGGTCAAAAACGTACATTTACACACAAACTGACCAGCAAACGCAACTTTCGGACGCCATCTTAATTCCCCAGCTCAACTGTCACAGAATGGAGAGCACAGGATTGTGGGATAGCAAAGGCAGCGAAGGACACAAATACGCTGCCTTCAAACCTCGATCAGATGAAGGCGTCTCAGGAGACAGGAAGTGAAGCTCACATTAGATTCGGACGTGCCTTCCTGCCTTGAAAGGTGTCCTCCGAGGGCAGCATTCTCCAGGTTTCGGACGCAGCCATTGTCCAGTCCTTGTTTTGTTTGATTGTGTTCACCTGATCCTCATGTGTTTGTCACGTTTGGTGTGAGCACAGGGCTCGCGTGTTCCCCACTCATAGTTGTTATTTTGGTAACACTTTAGAAAAATGGTCATTAGTTAATCAGTCAATGTATTAACTAACCATGAGCGGTACATTTGTTACTATATTTATTCATCTTTGTTAGTTAATATAAATCCAGCTGTTCATGGTTTGTTGATGTTAGTTCGCAGTGCATTAACTAATGCTAACAAGATTTGAATTAATAAAGATTAATAAACGCTTTATAAGTGCAGTTCATTATTAGTTCATGTTAACTAAATGACCATTATTCTAAAGTGTTACCATTATTTTTGCTTGTTGTCTTGTCTTGTGTGTGTGTGTGTGTGTGTGTGTGTGTGTGTGTGTGTGTGTGTGTGTGTGTGTGTGTGTGTGTGTGTGTGTGTGTGTGTGTGTGTGTGTGTATATGTATTATATCAGAATCAATCCTGCTTTAAGAGTTTGGGCAAATAAAGCGGCAGACGACAAAACTAATAAACAGAACAACGGACGGTAATGCGGTTATTAATCTGAAAGGGCCTTTAGTCTTGGAAACATTTTCATACTGAATTTGATCAAACAATAAATCAGGACTCGTTTGAATTGCATGATTATGATATTTTCTGGCAGTCGCTGTTGCAAGCACCACGAGCTTTAAAGGCTTGGTAATCAGATCCAATCTGAGCGGCCTACATCAATGTGCCTTTGTGCCTGTGCCCTTCTTGACTATGTGTAAGTGCTGATGAAGAGGGGGAAAGGGAAAAGCAGCAGAAGAAAAACAGGAACTCCCTAAGGCCTTTCACAGGTTACACAAACAGAAGCCGTACCTGAGAGTCCCTTTTGAACCTGGCATCAAACACACACATGTACATGGAAGCACATGCCTCCAGATCTGCGAGCGCTGGCCATTAATGGCAGAGCTCATGTAGACAGGAGGATCAGTGTTGAGCAGCATTTAGCCCCGTTTAGCACTCCATTTGAGCTCAAATAAATCAGGGCTGTTGGAGAGAGGCCTCCATTATGAGAGCAGGGGCCCCGCAGCGAGCTGTCATTCACTGGACAGCACCTTCACCTTTCAACTGCTAATTACAGGGAGCCACACAGCCCACAGTGAAACACACACACACACACACAAGCCTGTTAAAGCTCTCGCACAAGGAAAAACATTTGTGGGAAACTCAGACAGTCAGTGCTCGCTAGACCTCAACACGTCTTGCGGATCCCCAATTTAGAAGTAAGGGGTTTTCTCTCTATGCGAGGAATGAGAGTGAGGTTGAAGAGGAATGAGCAAGTGAAATCTTATCTGGCCACAAGCATCCGAAGCCTCGAACACAGGGCAGAACGATCTGTGTGTGTATAATGATGGCGACACATCAAAGATCTAGCACAAGAACATGATGTGTGTAGCGTGTTCATGTCTGGATGTTTTTACGCTATGCAGGACACAATTGGAAAAGAGTTTGTTAACGGACATCCAGTGCCTTATATTCCCAGTCATAAACAAATCTAATTGCTAAGGATGTACACTAAGTATGGGGTCAGAATATATATATATATGGGGTGTAACTCCTGCTAGCCAACATTAGTGCTGATGATATAGTGTGCACTGCAGCTTTTATAAGCTCTCGCTTTGGGGAAACGGTTCACCTCCCCTTTTGTGATCGACTACTGCTTGTATTACCACATTTTTCCGACAAATATCACGATTAAATGGTGGATCGTATCTATAATGTATAAGGAAATTAACAAATCCGTTCTGCACGATCCTCTTGTTCGCTAACTTTGCCAGGGTCTGAATCGGGCTCGAACTGGTTTGACATTGACGCCATCCATCATATTTACACTAGAGAAGAACTCGCAGTTATGGAGGGGCGGGACATTTCCCAAACACACGTGCCAATCACAACACACTGGGCCGGCTAACCAATCACAACACACTGGGCCGGCTAACCAATCACCACACATTTCGTATTTCGGAAGGAGGGGCTTCATCGAAACAGGAAATAAACGGCGCGTTTGAGCCAGACTGGGGAGAGAGGTGCTGTAATAAAGTAAAATATATGAAAAATAATGCATGGCAGCATATTCTAGTACACCCCAAAAACTCAATCAAGACTTCTTAAAGGGCATAATAAGAGCCCTTTAAACTCGGCATTAAAAATAAAGAATTTTACAATTCGTATTTTTATATTTAATATTGTACTATAACTGATTTATCTGTGCACTTCATTCATTTTTAAAAATGTATTGACCCTTATAATCTTTAATCAAATACGCTAACTTTCCCTCCCCCATCGAAACGACTTCTCTTCCTGTCATGTGCTCTGGCGCGAGGGCGGGGCTGCACCGCCTCTCAGAAACCCGTCTCTGATCGTAGCGATAGGGTGGTTAGGTGCATTTTTCTCTGTGTAGACAATACCTTCTCCAGGAAGGACTATACTCAATATAGTCGGACGATCAGCTTGTTGTGACGGCTCGCACTTAGAAGAGCAGTGTGTGTGTGAACGCACTTACTTATAAAGGAGTAAAGTTATAGAGATAAAGCCATAAAAGGCTTAAAATGAGTGAAATCTGTAGCATAAACCAGACAAAATTGAAGAACTATGCTCAGTAACATATGTAGAAAAGATTTAGAGCCCCGCCCTAAAGATTTTCGCCGTTTCACTCGGATATACGTCACAATAAGGAGAAAAAGACGATCTCAACTTCCGTTTCACGCCGACTAACATGTAACAGTGGCGTTAGTGTCGGGTCAAAGGTTGTCCGGTTTAGAGTCAGAGCAGGCCTCTGGTGTGTGTCAGAGTAATGCACTCACCTGGCGGTAGGTTCCCTCCATCAGTGTGTCCAGGTTCTGAAGCGGCCCTGGGGTTTTGTCCTTAAAGCGGGTCAGTAGACGGCGCTGGATGGCCCTGAACTGGACGGCTCTCTCCGAGAGTAAATCCTGATACTTCTGTGCATTCACACGGAGCTACAAATATTCCCACAAAAATGAGGAAACCTCACTCAGATGGTTATGATATAATACAGTCATACAGTATTTATTAGGGATGCCACTGTGTGCCTCCATATCGCCGCTGTCCGGCGGGAAACTCGTATGGCCAAAACAGCTACTTGTCAGGAAATGGGAAAAACTGTATTTTTAAATGTGTAGTCAAAGTTGATATTGTGGTTTATATATAGTCACACACACCCAAAATATTATTAATATTTACCGAAATCAAGCTCAAATGGAGTTAGGTCATCTTTGATGAGATGCTTTTCATCATCTTACAGCTTATAAAGTTTATTTTAGATATACGTGAGCACTCAGTTTTTCTGTCATTTGGCCAATATCTCATGTTATTAAAGATGAAGTGCTTCACACGGGCTGTTTAAGACAGTCCTGACTGTGACTCGATGACTCTTCCCTGCTCCTCAAACACATACAACATTAGCCTGCATGTACACAGTGTTTCTGGAGTGAAGAAAACGCTGAACTTATTCAAAGAACCAGTTCTTTATTCACCATTGCATTGCAAACAAGCAGAGACGCTCCAAACTGTGATAGAGGTGGGCGGAGTTATGAGGTTTGACTGACGGTTTGAGGAGCCAATGGAGTCACAAGCTGTTTTTAATACTTTTCATTGGTTAAATACTAGGGGTGGGAATCTTAAGGCACTTAACG
>CM042252.1:1057217-1062217 GCA_023566225.1 Romanogobio albipinnatus | reverse complement strand
TTCAGTAAGGTGATCTGCCTCAGGTTTAGTGTTGTGTGCATTCACACAGGTGACTGAACACAGTAATGCCTGATTGCTGAGCACTTAGATTAAGTGTCTGGCCCACCAGCACACACACACACACCGCGTCTGACTGTCACTCACACACTCGCTCTGTCTGCGCTCCTATCAGCTCATCGGCGACAGCAGTGTGCTTTAAAAGCCCTCTCTCTCTCTCTCTCTCTCTGGGAGGGCAAGCTTTTAACCTTTCCATCTCACTGCCGTGGGCAAACATCAGCCAGCGTGCTGTTGGCAGAAAGCGTGACACCCCTCCCTTTAAACTGTCTAGCATCAGGTGGTTAAATTAGGCCATTTGTGCTGACCTCTCTTGACCTGCGCTCACAGTAGCCCACCCCTGGAATTCAGAGACGCATTAGAAACACGGCGAGCAGAACACACACAGCACAAAAGCACTTAGACAGGAATTCCTTTCACAAAAGCAGCCAGATGCAACGTGAGTGTGTGAGCATTAAAGCTGCTCTGAGTGCCTGTGACCTCTAGGGCACGCATGAGTCCTGCCATCCCAGCACTTGCACACTTACTGTTGATCTGGTAGGCTGGGGTCATGGTCACAATTCAGTGTTAGGTGAATGTCCAAACACCTCTGACCAAATGGGTGTATATACACCGATCAGGCATAACATGAAGTGAAGCAGCAAGTGAACATGTTGTCCTCAGAGTTGGTGTGTTAGAAGCAGGAGAAATGGGCAAGCGTGAGGATTTGAGCGAGTTTGACAAGAGCCAGATTGTGACGGCTAGACGACTGGGTCAGAGCATCTCCAGAACTGCAGCTCTTGTGGGGTGTTCCCGGTCTGCAGTGGTCAGTCTCTATCAAAAGTGAAGGACCAGTGGAGAACCGGCCACAGGGTCATGGGCGGCCGAGGCTCATTGATGCCCGTGGGGAGCGAAGGCTGGCCCGTGTGGTCCGATCAAACAGACGAGCTACTGGAGCTCAAACTGCTCCAGAAGTTAATGCTGGTTCTGATAGAAAGGGCTCAGAACACACAGAGCATCTCAGTTTGAGGAGTATGGACCAGTCAGGGTGCCCATGCTGACCCCTGTCCACCGCCCACAGCACCAACAGTGGCCCGAGCATCAGAACTGGACCCCGGAGCAATGGAAGAAGGTGGCCTGGTCTGATGATCACGTGTTCTTCTGCATCACGTGGATGGCCGGGTGTGTGTGCGGGGCTTACCTGGGGAACACATGGCCCCAGGTGCACTATGGGAAGAAGGCGGGGCTTACCTGGGGAACACATGGCACCAGGTGCACTATGGGAAGAAGGCGGGTCTTACCTGGGGAACACATGGCACCAGGTGCACTATGGGAAGAAGGTGTGGCTTACCTGGGGAACACATGGCACCAGGTGCACTATGGGAAGAAGGCGGGTCTTACCTGGGGAACACATGGCACCAGGTGCACTATGGGAAGAAGGTGTGGCTTACCTGGGGAACACATGGCACCAGGTGCACTATGGGAAGAAGGCGGGTCTTACCTGGGGAACACATGGCACCAGGTGCACTATGGGAAGAAGGCGTGGCTTACCTGGGGAACACATGGCACCAGGTGCACTATGGGAAGAAGGCGGGGCTTACCTGGGGAACACATGGCACCAGGTGCACTATGGGAAGAAGGCGGGGCTTACCTGGGGAACACATGGCCCCAGGTGCACTATGGGAAGAAGGCGGGGCTTACCTGGGGAACACATGGCACCAGGTGCACTATGGGAAGAAGGCGGGTCTTACCTGGGGAACACATGGCACCAGGTGCACTATGGGAAGAAGGCGGGGCTTACCTGGGGAACACATGGCACCAGGTGCACTATGGGAAGAAGGCGGGGCTTACCTGGGGAACACATGGCCCCAGGTGCACTATGGGAAGAAGGCGGGGCTTACCTGGGGAACACATGGCACCAGGTGCACTATGGGAAGAAGGCGGGTCTTACCTGGGGAACACATGGCACCAGGTGCACTATGGGAAGAAGGCGGGTCTTACCTGGGGAACACATGGCACCAGGTGCACTATGGGAAGAAGGTGTGGCTTACCTGGGGAACACATGGCACCAGGTGCACTATGGGAAGAAGGCGGGTCTTACCTGGGGAACACATGGCACCAGGTGCACTATGGGAAGAAGGCGTGGCTTACCTGGGGAACACATGGCACCAGGTGCACTATGGGAAGAAGGTGTGGCTTACCTGGGGAACACATGGCACCAGGTGCACTATGGGAAGAAGGCGTGGCTTACCGGGGGAACACATGGCACCAGATGCACTATGGGAAGAAGGCGTGGCTTACCTGGGGAACACATGGCACCAGGTGCACTATGGGAAGAAGGCGTGGCTTACCTGGGGAACACATGGCACCAGGTGCACTATGGGAAGAAGGTGTGGCTTACCTGGGGAACACATGGCACCAGGTGCACTATGGGAAGAAGGCATGGCTCACCTGGGGAACACATGGCACCAGGTGCACTATGGGAAGAAGGCGTGGCTTACCTGGGGAACACATGGCACCAGGTGCACTATGGGAAGAAGGCGTGGCTTACCTGGGGAACACATGGCACCAGGTGCACTATGGGAAGAAGGCGTGGCTTACCTGGGGAACACATGGCACTAGGTGCACTATGGGAAGAAGGCGTGGCTCACCTGGGGAACACATGGCACCAGGTGCACTATGGGAAGAAGGCGTGGCTTACCTGGGGAACACATGGCACCAGGTGCACTTTGGGAAGAAGGCGTGGCTCACCTGGGGAACACATGGCACCAGGTGCACTATGGGAAGAAGGCGTGGCTTACCTGGGGAACACATGGCACCAGGTGCACTATGGGAAGAAGGCGTGGCTTACCTGGGGAACACATGGCACCAGGTGCACTATGGGAAGAAGGCGTGGCTTACCTGGGGAACACATGGCACCAGGTGCACTATGGGAAGAAGGCGTGGCTTACCTGGGGCACACATGGCACCAGGTGCACTATGGGAAGAAGGCGTGGCTCACCTGGGGAACACATGGCACCAGGTGCACTATGGGAAGAAGGCGTGGCTTACCTGGGGAACACATGGCACCAGGTGCACTATGGGAAGAAGGCGTGGCTTACCTGGGGAACACATGGCACCAGGTGCACTATGGGAAGAAGGCGTGGCTTACCTGGGGCACACATGGCACCAGGTGCACTATGGGAAGAAGGCGTGGCTCACCTGGGGAACACATGGCACCAGGTGCACTATGGGAAGAAGGCGTGGCGGCGGAGGCAGTGATGCTTTGGGCAATGTTCTGCTGGGAAACCTTGGGTCCTCCATCATGTGGATGTGACTTTGACACGTCCCCCCTACCTAAGCATTGCTGAGCAAATTCCCATTATAGCAAAAGGAGCTGCACAATGGATCTCATACTTACACTGTTGGTTATAACGAAATGATCTGTGAACGTGTAGAACTCAAACCCCTCTGATTGGCCACTGCAGTCATGTGCTCAACAGACATGTCTGATGGGAGACACAAACACTCCTCATTACACCAATCATGAGCAGCCACATGGGGGAATTCACTCAGTTCAATTCACTCAGCTATTTTTCATTCTGAATCACCTGCTAAGATACTCTAATGCAGCATCACAGGGTCATACTGATCTGAGCTCTTCGGTGTGTCCGAATCCACTTTCGCTAGTTTAACGACGGGAACGGCCTGATAGGGCCCTGACTCTGTGAGAAAGAGTAATTACACACTGTGATGAGCCACGAGGGCAGATGTCATGAGAGACATGCTGATTATAACACTGAAAGAGCTGATAAAACGGACTCGGCTGCTCTGGGTTAGGAACAAAGAGAGCAGCAATTGGTGAAGAAAACAACAAATCAATCAAAAAAGTGTCTGGTTAAACCCTGTTCAAATACTGGCTGTGGTTTTGGAAGCCGTACAGAAGTTAAGCTGCTCATCTGGGACTGACAGAGCGGCCCACACAACAAAAGCACATGGAATACCCTCAGCTTCAGCAGCTCTATCATGTGGTCTCCTGTGTTTGCATTCCTGTCTGACTGAAGAGAGATGGAAAACCCGGAGAACACGTCCATCAACACCTCACCCATGTCTACTTTCTGCCAGGAGGCCAGAAGGAACGGGACAGTTGGTATTGAAATAATGCCATCGCCATACCATAATAAAAGGATTTTTAAGACTCTTAAACACAGAAAATGAATTTTCAATCCATATTGACCCTCACAAATCAGAAAATCAAAACAAAATCTGATGTAAAGGTTTTACAGCGTTCCACATTATCTTCAGTTTTATTAAAAGCACATTTTGTCAGCGGTGAATTCCAGCTTTAAAGCTTAAGGTAAAGATTACGGCTCTTTGGAAACGTGTAGAAATATTTCACGTGACACAAGAGATGCTATATCACGTTTTCACATTTCTTTTGAATGTCCAGTGAAGAGAAAAGCGTGCGTTCAGTTCTCTCACACACAGTTAAACGTGACGTGTTGTTGTATGGATGACGTCCGTTTGAGTTGTTATACGCATACATTGAACGCTAGCGTGAAGGCAAACGCTCTTCTACGAGGCTTTGAGCTGTGTGTGGCGTGTCATGACCTGCGTTTCATTCAACATCACAAGATGAGAACGCCAACATGCATACGTTAACAAATCATGACCTATGGTGAAAGTGCTTAAGGGATTAACATAATATAGTCAAGGAAGCTCATCGTGAAAATAAGATGTTATTAATCACTAATGGGCTCATAATGAGTGTGAAAAGGAATACAAGTTGGTGTTTTACTGCCTCTAGTGTTCACTAGAGTGTTCAGTTCACTCTGTGTGTGTCTGTGTGTGTGTGTGTGTGTGTGTGTGTGTGTGTGTGTGTGTGTGTGTGTGTGTGTGTGTGTGTGTGTGTGTGTGTGTGTGTGTGTGTGTGTGTGAGAGAGAGTGAGTGAGTGTGAGAGTGTGTGTGAGAGAGTGTGTGTGAGCGT
>CM042252.1:1044717-1052217 GCA_023566225.1 Romanogobio albipinnatus | reverse complement strand
TTAATATATTGTTTTATGTGAATGAGTAGGCTCAATGATTCTCACATCAGTTTGAAGCAAAAACTCTAGGCAAATACACCCATGAGTCAAAGGTCTTGTGGACACACATCTATTGTGTGTTAATTCAGGGTTGCTGCAGATTTCACCAAGTCAAATTTAAGACTTTTTAAGACCATGATGAATTAAATGTAAGACCTATATCACGCAATTAAAAATGTGACCGAATGGACAATATTCGCCTGTATTTGCAATACACACGCCACGGTTCAGCTGCGCGAGACGAACACTGGCCGTGTGAAAGCCCAACGGGCGCGCGCGGCTCCCGCTCTCCACACACACAGCTCCTGCTCTGCCACCGCGTGCAGTGTGAGACCGGCGATACAGAGCGAACAAAGCACAGTTTTATCCGGCTTCTGTTTAAAGTACTCCCACACTTTTGATTATCGCGGTCTGGCTTTATATGATAAATTATCATTTTCACTATGCCCGGGAGCAGAAGCCGCCATTATTTTAGATCTGTTCTATTCTAGAACATAAATAATGTGACGCCGACACGTCAACGCATGTCGACGTATTTTCGTAACGGCGCGTCGTTGCAGCCCTACCTCGGATGCCCACCCAGTTTTCTAAGCGAGAGAGGAGAATACCATGGTCCACTGTGTCAAAGGCAGCTGACAGGTCCAACAGCACCAAAACGACACAGTGGCCAGTGTCTGCCGCAATAAAAATGTCATTAAAAACCCTCAACAGTGCCGACTCAGTACTGTGAAGGCTCTTAAACCCTGACTGAAAAGCTCAAATCTGTGGTTTATAAAGAGAGCGCCTATTTTAAAAAAATTATCTGGTGTGTGTGGAGTTGACTAAGAGCAGTTCAAAACCCCTTATGATGCCAAAAAAAAGGAGGACCGTGACGTCGCCCGGTATGGCGCAGCCGGGGCCCCACCCTGGAGCCAGGCCTGGGGTTGGGGCTCGTATGCGAGCGCCTGGTGGCCGGGCCTTCCCCCACGGGGTCCGGCCGGGCTCAGCCCAAAGGAGCGACGTGGGGACACCTTCCCGTAGGCCCACCACTCACGGGAGGGACCGTAAGGGGCCGGTGCAAAGTGAATCGGGCAGCAGTCGAAGGCGGGGGCCTAGACGACCCGATCCCTGGACACGGAAACTAGCTCTTGGGACATGGAATGTCACCTCGCTGGCGGGGAAAGAGCCTGAGATTGTGCGTGAGGTTGAGAGGTTCCGACTAGAGATAGTCGGAATCACCTCCACGCACGGCTTGGGCTCTGGAACCACACTTCTCGAGAGGGGATGGACTCTTCACCACTCTGGAGTTGCCCATGGTGAGAGGCGGCGGGCTGGTGTGGGTTTGCTTATAGCCCTCCAGCTCTGCCGCCATGTGTTGGAGTTTACCCCGGTGAACGAGAGGGTCGTTTCCCTGCGGCTTCGGCTCGGGGATAGGTCTCTCACTGTTGTGTGTGCCTACGGGCCAAACAGCAGTGCAGAGTACCCAACCTTCTTGGTGTCCCTGGGAGGGGTGCTGGAGAGTGCTCCGACTGGGGACTCCGTCGTTCTACTGGGGGACTTCAACGCCCACGTGGGCAATGACAGTGAAACCTGGAGGGGCGTGATTGGGAGGAACGGCCCCCCTGATCTGAACCCGAGTGGTGTTCAGTTATTGGACTTCTGTGCTAGTTACAGTTTGTCCATAACGAACACCATGTTCAAGCATAAGGGTGTCCATCAGTGCACATGGCACCAGGACACCCTAGGTCGTAGGTCAATGATCGACTTCGTGGTCGTTTCATCTGACCTGCGGCCGTATGTCTTGGACACTCGGGTGAAGAGAGGGGCGGAGCTGTCAACTGATCACCACCTGGTGGTGAGTTGGATCCGATGGCGGGGGAGGAAGCTGGATAGACTCGGTAGACCCAAACGTACTGTGAGGGTCTGCTGGGAACGTTTGGCCGAGTCTCCTGTCAGAGAGATCTTCAACTCCTGCCTCCGGCAGAGCTTCGACCGGATCCCGAGGGAGGCTGGAGATATTGAGTCCGAGTGGACCATGTTCTCCACCTCCATTGTCAAAGCGGCTGCTCGGAGCTGTGGACGCAAGGTCTCCGGTGCCTGTCGAGGCGGCAATCCCCGAACCCGGTGGTGGACACCGGAAGTAAGGGATGCCGTCAAGCTGAAGAAGGAGTCCTATCGGGCCTGGCTGGCTTGTGGGACTCCTGAGGCAGCTGACAGGTACCGGCAGGCTAAACGGACTGCAGCCCGGGTGGTTGTGGAGGCAAAAACTCGGGCCTGGGAGGAGTTCGGTGAGGCCATGGAAAAGGACTATCGGCTGGCCTCGAAGAGATTCTGGCAAACCGTCCGGCGCCTCAGGAGGGGGAAGCAGTGCCCTACCAACGCTGTTTACAGTGGCGATGGGCGGCTGTTGACCTCGACTGGGGATGTTGTCGGGCGGTGGAAGGAATACTTTGAGGATCTCCTCAATCCCGCCGTCACGTCTTCCATTGAGGAAGCAGAGGCTGGGGGCTCAGAGGAGGACTCGTCCATCACCCAAGCTGAAGTCACCGAGGTGGTCAAGAAACTCCTCGGTGGCAAGGCACCGGGGGTGGATGAGATCCGCCCTGAGTACCTCAAGTCTCTGGATGTTGTGGGGCTGTCTTGGCTGACACGCCTCTGCAGCATCGCGTGGCGGTCGGGGACAGTGCCTCTGGGATGGCAGACCGGGGTGGTGGTCCCTCTTTTTAAAAAGGGGGACCGGAGGGTGTGCTCCAACTATAGGGGGATCACACTTCTCAGCCTCCCCGGGAAAGTCTATGCCAGGGTACTGGAGAGGAGAATTCGGCCGATAGTGGAACCTCGGATTCAGGAGGAACAGTGTGGTTTTCGTCCTGGTCGTGGAACACTGGACCAGCTCTATACCCTCTACAGGGTGCTGGAGGGTTCATGGGAGTTTGCCCAACCAGTCCACATTTGTTTTGTGGATTTGGAGAAGGCATTCGACTGTGTCCCTCGCGGCGTCCTGTGGAGGGTGCTGGGGGAATATGGGGTCCGGGGTCCTTTGTTGAGGGCTGTCCGGTCCCTGTATGACCGAAGCAGGAGTTTGGTCCGCATTGCCGGCAGTAAGTCAGACTTGTTCCCGGTGCATGTTGGACTCCGGCAGGGCTGCCCTTTGTCGCCGGTTCTGTTCATAATTTTTATGGACAGAATTTCTAGGCGCAGCCAAGGGCCGGAGGGTGTCAGGTTTGGGGACCACACGGTTTCGTCTCTGCTCTTTGCGGATGACGTTGTCGTGTTGGCCCCTTCTAACCAGGACCTTCAGCATGCACTGGGACGGTTTGCAGCCGAGTGTGAAGCGGCTGGGATGGGGATCAGCACCTCCAAATCCGAGGCCATGGTCCTCAGTCGGAAAAGGGTGGCTTGCCCACTTCAGGTTGGTGGAGAGTTCCTGCCCCAAGTGGAGGAGTTCAAGTATCTAGGGGTCTTGTTCACGAGTGAGGGGAGGATGGAACGGGAGATTGACAGACGGATCGGTGCAGCTTCTGCAGTAATGCGGTCGATGTACCGGTCTGTCGTGGTGAAGAAAGAGCTAAGCCGTAAGGCGAAGCTCTCGATTTACCGGTCAATCTACGTTCCTACTCTCACCTATGGTCATGAGCTTTGGGTCATGACCGAAAGGACAAGATCCCGGATACAGGCGGCCGAAATGAGCTTTCTCCGCAGGGTGGCTGGGCGCTCCCTTAGAGATAGGGTGAGAAGCTCAGTCACTCGGGAGGAACTCGGGGTAGAGCCGCTGCTCCTCCACATCGAGAGGGGACAGCTGAGGTGGCTCGGGCATCTGTTCCGGATGCCTCCTGAACGCCTTCCCGGGAAGGTGTTTCGGGCATGTCCAACCGGGAGGAGGCCCCGGGGAAGACCAAGGACACGCTGGAGGGACTATGTCTCCCGGCTGGCCTTGGAACGCCTCGGTGTCCCCCCGGAAGAGCTAGAGGAAGTGTCTAGGGAGAGGGAAGTCTGGGCATCTCTGCTTAGACTGCTGCCCCCGCGACCCGGCCCCGGATAAGCGGAAGAAGATGGATGGATGGATGGATGGTGTGGAGTTGAACATGTGATCTGGTGTGTGTGGAGCTGAACATGTGATCTGGTGTGTGTGGAGTTGAACATGTGATCTGGTGTGTGTGGAGTTGAACATGTGATCTGGTGTGTGTGGAGTTGAACATGTGATCTGGTGTGTGTGGAGCTGAACATGTGATCTGGTGTGTGTGGAGTTGAACATGTGATCTGGTGTGTGTGGAGTTGAACATGTGATCTGGTGTGTGTGGAGTTGAACATGTGATCTGGTGTGTGTGGAGCTGAACATGTGATCTGGTGTGTGTGGAGTTGAACATGTGATCTGGTGTGTGTGGAGCTGAACATGTGATCTGGTGTGTGTGGAGTTGAACATGTGATCTGGTGTGTGTGGAGTTGAACATGTGATCTGGTGTGTGTGGAGTTGAACATGTGATCTGGTGTGTGTGGAGTTGAACATGTGATCTGGTGTGTGTGGAGTTGAACATGTGATCTGGTGTGTGTGGAGTTGAACATGTGATCTGGTGTGTGTGGAGTTGAACATGTGATCTGGTGTGTGTGGAGTTGAACATGTGATCTGGTGTGTGAGGAGTTGAACATGTGATCTGGTGTGTGTGGAGTTGAACATGTGATCTGGTGTGTGTGGAGCTGAACATGTGATCTGGTGTGTGTGGAGCTGAACATGTGATCTGGTGTGTGTGGAGTTGAACATGTGATCTGGTGTGTGTGGAGCTGAACATGTGATCTGGTGTGTGTGGAGTTGAACATGTGATCTGGTGTGTGTGTGTGAGCTCCAGTGGATCAGGTGCTCAGCGCTCATTAACCCCGGCGAGAGCAGCCTTTCCTCGGCCAGTCCTTCAGCCGCTGGCTCTGGTGTCTCTGTGGTGGCTCGTCTTGTGCTGATCTAACGGCTGATCTTTGCTCTCATGAATCTATAATTTGTTGTCTGCCAAATCATTATGACTGAGGGCAAAGAGAAGTTTCATAACTTAATTTTTTAAGGATATTTAAATACACATGCAGTGAAGATAATGTTGCCTGGACCACATGTGTGGGGCTATTAATGTTTAATATATATTATTAATGAAAATGAAAAGAGGCAGAGTGGAGTTTTATGACATATTTCTCCTGGAGCGCCTTGAACGCGCGTCTATTTCGCTTCAAACGCTCGGTTTATACACGCGTCCAATTCACTGTGGACACACGAATGGATCCTAAATGTTCAAGCGTCCAACTAGATACGGTAGACGCCATTTTGACGCTCTATTCGCGTTTTGTGTGAACACAGCATTATACTTTATTTTTCATAATTTTTCTGTATACCATTAAATTAACAACTTTTAGGGAGTGAAGGAAAGTAAAATACATTTGTTTGTATTTGTTTGTTTCATTTATAAGTATTTTACTTTACTTCTGAATGTAATAATACTGTGTGTGTGTGTGTGTGTGTGTGTGTGTGTGTGTGTGTGTGTGTGTGTGTGTATGTGTGTGTGTGTGATGGGTAGGTTTAGGGGCAGGGGCAGTGTGTGTGTGTGTGTGTGTGTGTGTGTGTGTGTGTGTGTGTGTGTGTGTGTGTGTGTGTGTGTGTGTGTGTGTGTGTGTGTGTGTGTGTGTGTGTGTGTGTGTGTGTGTGTGTGTGTGTGTGTGTGTGTGTGTGTGTGTGTGTGTGTGTGTTTCTCTCAACAGTGCCATTTTGACGAGGTGCAACTGTGCCTTTTTTCCCGGGTTGGATTGTGATTGTTAGACTATGATATTACTGGTCACAATCTGTTTCTCCTGACCCTTCAGCCATGGGTACATGAGCAGTAAAGATACACTGATTCAAAGAACATGACTAAACTCTGCTGAAGTATTACATTAAACGCACATGAAGAACGTAAACAGAGCATAATTTGATTTCATGCTGACTTTCATGTCATAAATAATGGAAGGAATGGTTTGAAAGCCCAAAGGCTGTCCTTTGATCAGACACAGGCCTGGCATTCAGGCTGGAGTAACTGAGCTTTATTGCGCTCTGTGTGTCAGTACCTTGTGTCTTAGTGGCCTCGCGGATGACCTTCTGCAGCCTCTTCATCTCGGTGTCCACCTCATCGTAGTTGACCTCTCGGGCCTCCACCTTCGGTGCGGTGAAGAAGGAGGGGTCCGTGCCCATGTATGAGCAGTGGAGACGGCCGTCAGCGCTCAGTGTCACCACCAAACCCTTCAGCTCCCTACAACACACACACACACACACAATCCACACTGCAGCTTCAAGGGAAGGTGTAGATTTTACTTTCATACAGCGCTCTGTCATTTTGACAGATAACATTGTGTAGTTCAGTCCAACTAACAGATGAGAAATATCTGAAGTGCATGATTAGTTTCAGTCCTTATGAGGGGACGCTCCCCGAACCAAAAGCGCTGCACATTGTTTAAAACTAAACAGACTTGTTTGGGAAAGGTGGATATTGGCATGTGTCTGTGTCTTATCAAACATTTGTTTGGACACAGTGAGGACATGGGAAGTGTTTTCTCCCTTGATCAGCCGTTTGTTCTGCTCTCCTATGGTTCGATGTTTAATATGGCTTGAGAAAGTGCGTGTGTGCTGGAGATGTGAGGCGAGACGAGCACAGCCGCTCATTTAGCAGGCGCTGACAGACGCCCTTTTAATGTGAGGCCAGCAGAAGAGAGACGGGACGGACAATGGCGGAGTGAGTGACCCATGCAGGACGGCCGGACAGACAAACACCCTCTCCACAGGCGTATCTGTTACCTCTGCGTATGAGAACCACTCTCAGCAAACAGTCCCACAAACACTGAACACTTCAAAGACACAGAGCGGTCACTCTGGGACTGACTCCTCCCTGTTGGTTTAGATTTTTAAAGGGAAGCCCTGGTGTTAAGACTTAATCTAACTTAAATGATGTCTCTTACTGAAATATGTTGTAGAAAACCCATGAAAGATTTGCATTATTTAAAAAAAAAAGGACAAAGGGGCCGCCATTTTGTTTAAGTGCGCAGTCAATGATGTCAAATGGCTGCACTCGGCGAGCGACTGGCGCTACTGTTGCTATTTTACCACAACACAACTCGAACAAAACTCAGACAACGCCACATTGTGCGACTTTTGACTGTGATTATCAGTCGAAGGGCCACAGGAGAAGCGATGCAAGTCTTCACTGCTTTCCTAATGACATGAAGAAACTAAACTTCCCAAAGACCCGCGTCTGACGCCTAGCCTACAGAATCATCAGCGGCTGCTGTCACAGGACACCAGAGCGCCCGCCGCCCCTTTAAGCAACGCCCGCTGGCGGTGTGTGAGGTGTTGAGGAGATTAAGGAAGCTGCGCTCACTCACAGGAAGTTGGCGACTCGTACGGTCACGGGCACGCAGGACAGCTGGGCCGCCCACTTCAGCGTGGCATCCTGGTACACCAGCAGCATGTTGTTATGGTTA
>CM042252.1:1012217-1037217 GCA_023566225.1 Romanogobio albipinnatus | reverse complement strand
GACTCGGATGTAAACCCGTCTGAGAGGATCCGCAGGAAACAGTGTTACACTCAACACAGGGCCGGACAGTAACCACAGGGGTTGACTCACTCATTAAGACGTCAGAGTTTGAGCGAATCGACTCAATGACTCACTCATTAAGACGGTTAGCGTTTGAACGAATCGACTCAATGACTTACTCATTAAGACGGTCAGCGTTTGAACGAATCGACTCAATGACTCACTCATTAAGACGTCAGAGTTTGAGCGAATCGACTCAATGACTCACTCATTCAGACGGTCAGCGTTTGAACGAATCGACTCAATGACTCACTCATTAAGACGGTCAGCGTTTGAATGAATCGACTCAATGACTCACTCATTAAGACGGTCAGCGTTTGAGCGAATCGACTCAATGACTCACTCATTAAGACGGTCAGCGTTTGAACGAATCGACTCAATGACTCACTCATTAAGACGGTCAGCGTTTGAGCGAATCGACTCAATGACTCACTCATTAAGACGGTCAGCGTTTGAGCGAATCGACTCAATGACTCACTCATTAAGACGGTCAGCGTTTGAACGAATCGACTCAATGACTCACTCATTAAGACGGTCAGCGTTTGAACGAATCGACTCAATGACTCACTCATTAAGACGGTCAGCGTTTGAACGAATCGACTCAATGACTCACTCATTAAGACGAGCAGCGTTTGAACGAATCGACTCAATGACTCACTCATTAAGACGGTCAGCGTTTGAACGAATCGACTCAATGACTCAATCAGACGGTCAGCGTTTGAACGAATCGACTCAATGACTCACTTATTAAGATGGTCAGCGTTTGAACGAATCGACTCAATGACTCACTCATTAAGACGGTCAGCGTTTGAACGAATCGACTCAATGACTCACTCATTAAGACGGTCAGCGTTTGAACAAATTGACTCAATGACTCACTCATTAAGACGGCCAGCGTTTGAACGAATCGACTCAATGACTCAATCAGACGGTCAGCGTTTGAACAAATCGACTCAATGACTCACTCATTAAGACGAGCAGCGTTTGAACGAATCGACTCAATGACTCACTCATTAAGACGGCCAGCGTTTGAACGAATCGACTCAATGACTCAATCAGACGGTCAGCGTTTGAACAAATCGACTCAATGACTCACTCATTAAGACGAGCAGCGTTTGAACGAATCGACTCAATGACTCACTCATTAAGACGGCCAGCGTTTGAACGAATCGACTCAATGACTCAATCAGACGGTCAGCGTTTGAACAAATCGACTCAATGACTCACTCATTAAGACGAGCAGCGTTTGAACGAATCGACTCAATGACTCACTCATTAAGACGGTCAGCGTTTGAACGAATCGACTCAATGACTCAATCAGACGGTCAGCGTTTGAACAAATCGACTCAATGACTCACTCATTAAGACGAGCAGCGTTTGAACGAATCGACTCAATGACTCACTCATTAAGACGGTCAGCGTTTGAACGAATCAACTCAATGACTCACTTATTAAGATGGTCAGCGTTTGAACGAATCGACTCAATTACTCACTCATTAAGACGGTCAGCGTTTGAACGAATCGACTCAATGACTCACTCATTAAGACGGTCAGCGTTTGAACGAATCGACTCAATGACTCAATCAGACGGTCAGCGTTTGAACAAATCGACTCAATGACTCACTCATTAAGACGAGCAGCGTTTGAACGAATCGACTCAATGACTCACTCATTAAGACGGTCAGCGTTTGAACGAATCGACTCAATGACTCACTTATTAAGATGGTCAGCGTTTGAACGAATCGACTCAATTACTCACTCATTAAGACGAGCAGCGTTTGAACGAATCGACTCAATGACTCACTCATTAAGACGGTCAGCGTTTGAACGAATCGACTCAATGACTCACTTATTAAGATGGTCAGCGTTTGAACGAATCGACTCAATTACTCACTCATTAAGACGGTCAGCGTTTGAACGAATCGACTCAATGACTCACTCATTAAGACGGTCAGCGTTTGAACGAATCGACTCAATGACTCACTTATTAAGATGGTCAGCGTTTGAACGAATCGACTCAATTACTCACTCATTAAGACGGTCAGCGTTTGAACGAATCGACTCAATGACTCACTCATTAAGACGGTCAGCGTTTGAACGAATCGACTCAATGACTCAATCAGACGGTTTTAAGTAAGTCGTTGAATCATTCATTCAATAACAAAGCACTGCTGTGTTTCTCAGAGACACAAAACAGTTTTGCTTTGACTTTGGAATTATTTGCGCTGGTCTGAAGTGTGTCACTTACTATTAACTTCTTGTGTATTGAACTGTTGTATAAAATGAGTATCACATTTGCAATCGCGCTGATATTCGGAGAACAATGGCACTCTTCATGTGATATTGATTAACTATATCATATGATAACTCATCCATGTCTGCTGTCTAATCTACTACACTACATGCGCATGGACTCTCTAGGCATGTTTATTTACAAAGTGAGGGACAGCCTTGATATGTCGCGCATCCTTCCAGACATCCTGAAGGTTGAGTAAGAATGAATGTGTGTGTGGGGCATATGAAGTGTGTGTGTCTGACCTGTAGCACTCCACCTGCCGAGCGGAGGAGACGGTGATGAAGGAGTCTGTGCGGATACAGTAGCTCAGCGGGCCGGGCAACAGGAAGCCCGGCAGGAAGCGGCCGAAACCATAACTCTCCTGCTCAAAAAACATCAGCATCCCATCCATGGACTGGATACAGATGAAATGATGACCTGCACAGATGCACAACAGAAGACTCTGAGCCCGGAGAACACAGACGTACTCTCTAACATCAGGCAGCGGTGCTGAGCAGATAAAGCATGAACCAGTAGCATCCAAAAAGTTACATCCAGTCATATATAGCATATCTGATTATCAGCCTGTCATCCCTGAACATGCAATATGCTATGCAATAAATACAAAAGGTAGATAGATAGTGGATATGCATAATATATTTTTAATGTAAACTTTCTTATAGTGATGTTTTGAACTAGATTATTCACACATTATTTCTGTTTAAAACATGTTTTTATTATATTTTATAATGTAATGATTTCACAGTAAATCACCAAATGAATGTAGAAAAAACAAAGATAGCATATTTTAAATATTTGTTCAATGGCCTCTTTTTATGAATGAAGGCCAGTATCACTGATACTGATGTCTCTATGAAACAGACCCTCCCCCATTTGAAACATTATAGTCATTCAACATGAGTGTAATTGAAGGCTTTTGAACATTTATTAGGCTTCAAACGTCATTAGTAGTCAGTGCTGCTGTGACTTTAAGATCTGCCGAACATGACGTGGATCTGGTGCTGTCACACATAGATATCCATAATAAAGGCTAGATGTCTCGTCCGCGCTGCTGGCCGATGGAGGTCAGCGTCCGCACCTGGCGGCCATCTTGTCACAGTCAGCTCGCTCACTCATCGTGTTTTAATGGTGCGTGTACTTTTTAAATAACCATAACTTGCTCAACCGATTTTCAAACTGTTTGGTTTGTTATAAACGTCAGAGATGTAGTTATGACACTGCACACTTATGAATAATTATTTGTTCAAGCATCTAGAATTATAGCCAAAACCAAAACCTTTGTAAATCCGTCCAGATTTCAGCGAGATAAGAGTATTTGTGTTCAGATCACTCGCCTCACATCAGGAGCCCGCCAGAAAGCTGGCCTGTGACAAGATGGCCGCCGCTGATGACGTTAGAGACTCCGCCTTAAGACTTTATTATGTATATCTATGCTGTCACGCGTCCCATTTCCTCACAACTCTTTAAGTTAATTTAAGACGTTACTTAACTCATTTAAAACTGTTCTTCTGAGGATACTCGACTAAATGGACATGTAGGCATAATTCTGTGTTATAGTGTGTTCAAGAGTGAAAGAGAACTGGATTCCATGATGCTGGCGCGTAACCCACACCACTCAACCTAGTTGACAATGCGTATCATATGCACGTAAAAAGTCATTTTGCCGTATAAATTGCGGGAAAAACAGTCATGGGCGTAAGGGCAGAGCACCTTTAAATATCCTATAGTCTGATTTCCATCTTGTAATGCCGCTGTTTTGGGGTATTTTTTTATATACATTATTTGTAATAGAGCAGACACTTTGAGTGTTTGGGTTATGTTATAGCCCTGCTTGTTTTGATGAAACATATGTACTGACTGCATGATCATTTCACCGTATTATGGACTGCCATGCAAGCCGCAGATTTAGCTTGTGTGAGCCGCGCAATGAGTAACACTGTTCAACACATCAACTCTGAGGACAGAATGTTCACTTGCTGCCTAATATATCCCACCTGTTTATCTGGATTTTGCAATGGGCTTGAAGCAGCTCATCCGATCAGACTCTAGAGTCTGTACACACTTTATAATGAGGAAGAAAGCAAGGCTAGTGTATAAATTCATGTGTATCAAATTTTCTGGCTTGTTCTTTAGGGTTATGATATTTTTCGCTGATTGCAATTATGATTAAACGTTTTTCCCAAATATCTCCCAAACAAAAGCTCTGAGCTCTGAGATACTGGCCATTTTTAATTAGTTTCCTGATGTGATACATCAGATGAACTCCTAAACACCTGTTTAAGACACTGCAGGATGCCGGGCATAGGACACACGTATAGCGATCATGTGCTCTGAATGGGGAAAGATGGACTCTCCAGCTGCAGTGTTGGGCAGGACATCATGTTTAGTGTGGACGCTGATGATCTGCAGAGAGGCTGTGCTGCCCTCAGGTGGCTGAGGAGGGAACAGCACCACACAGATATAACCCCTACTAAACACACACGAGCCACTACTGTATTTACAGAGGACTTTAATCAGCCACAGAAGAGACTAACGGGAGCATTACGGCATTTCTTAATCTGAGAGCATCTAATAATACATTACAATCAAAAGTTATATCTGCTAATATTATCTAATGGACCTGAGCTGACATGTTTATTAACAAATGTCAAGAAGATGAACAAACACTGTAACGGATGATTACTGACGTCCATCCATCTGTGTCTGAAACGCTTCCATCAGAGATTCAGTCTCTAAGCTCCGCCTCTCTGAGAGCTGCTCTGCTGTGATTGGTCAGAAAGCGAGCGCTCATTCTCATATCTGAATCTCCTGACCAACAGTGATAGGAACAGTACCGATGGCGTCAGTCTCAGCAGAAAACAGCGTCTTCTCCACATGAACAACACCATACACTGTAAACAAAGATGGCCGACGCGCCTTCACTCTCTTCCGTTGATGAAAGTGAAGCGCTAGTGTTCAAACAAATGAGTGAGCGTGAAGATGAGCCGCGATATCAAGGTCCCGCCCACACTCACGCCTCATCAACAATGTTTTGTGAAATAAATAGTTATGGAAATGCTCCTCCTGAAAAAAGTTGGTGCCGTAGTGACGACATCACTCAGAGCTGCTGTCAATCACAGCTGTCAATCATGACGCCACACCCCCGTTTATATAGCATCTGACTGAAACCAAACCTATTTAAAGAACGAACACTTGAACTAGCATCAAAACTGCCTAAGGTGACAGAAGCCATCTTTGGAACAAATGTATTTGAAGTGTAATTTGATTGTTTAGTTTGTCTCATTAGATTAGAACGAGAGGGCGGGGTTTATGAGCTATACTGCACCCAGCCACCAGGGGGGCGATCGAGACGCGTCAGCTTCAGTTTCAGGACTCGTGTGGCACGCTCAGACAACACCAACCCAACTCTTCCCGTCTCAGAGATGACTACAGTGTGTGAGGGCGGGGCTAAGTTCAGTTCAGCCAATCAAGACCAGAGGCGGGAAGTGAGACTGGAATTACTGGAATAGTTCAGAATCGCTTCTGTCTTGTGTGCACTTGGATCTAGAAAACACACTAATGATCAATTACACGATGATCAGCTTAATTCAACTCTACATATTTTCGATTGAGAGGCTAGTTTTATGTGTGTAGTATAGATGACATCACTGACCTGTCACTCCCCCAAACGGGCCGAAGGTCATGTTGCAAGCGGTCCTCTGCAGGTTGTGTTCATACACCAGTCGCAGCTGATACTGGTCACCATGTTCAACATTCCCAGCGGTTCCTGAGAAAACCACACACACATCTGAAGACCAGATAATAATGTACGACTTCACAGCTCACACTTAATATTCAAGACTTTATATTGTGTTATGCAGGGGCATAGAATTCAGTAGAAAATACGGGGCAAAGGGCGTCACATATGGATTCAGGGACAGTGCAGTTTTTTCACTGTATGGCAATCACGGGATTAGTGTGTGTGTGTGTGTGTGTGTGTGTGTGTGTGTGTGTGTGTGTGTGTGTGTGTGTGTGTGTGTGTGTGTGTGTGTGTGTGTGTGTGTGTGTGTGTGTGTGTGTAAACCCTACATTATGAGGACACAATATCCAAAACCCAAATTTGTCAGACAGTCCTAGACAGGAAGTTGAGCATACAGGACAGGTCTGCATCTGTGGAGAACCAACCTGACACGGCGTAGACGGACAGCTTCCTGGGGTGGAGCACTGCCAGATGGAGCAGATCTGAACACCTGGAACACATGACGGAGAGAACACGCCTGACTCAAACACAGGCCCCATGGGATCAGCCACTGCTAGCAGTCTTAAGCTAGTGTGCTCCACAACAATGACAAAACTCACATGTGTTCACGGTGTACAGCCGCTGTCTGCTGATCAATGACATCATTCTTCACTTCTCATCTTTTAAAGGATCAGTTCACTTTTAAATAAACTTTACTCACCCCCATGTCCTCCAAGATGTCCATGTCTTTCTTTCTGCAGTCGAAAAGAAATTAAGGTTTTTGATGAAAACAGTCCAGGATTGTTCTCCATATAATGGACTTCAATGAGCTCCAAACGGCTCAAGGTCCAGATGACAGTTTCAGTGCAGCTTCAGAGAGCTTCAAACGAGGGTTTTCCGCTAAGTGAGGTCAAAATACGAGCCTGGTCATAGATTTACGCCTCATTAGCGCTTATACGGATCAACAGAATGAGGCATCTACGATCGATACATCTATGACTACGCTCGTATTTTGACCTCACTCAGCTGAAGTTATGGCTGAGCTCAGAGATGATCACGTTCGTCTGATAAGAGGTAAAATAACAGCATAAATACTGCTGGGTTTCTCACAGACACTGATGGTTTGGCTAGATAAGACCCTTATTCATCGTCTGGTGCCGTTTAAAGCTGCACTGAAACTGTCATTTGGACCTTGAGCCGTTCGGAGCCCATTGAAGTCCATTATATGCAGAACAATCCTGGACTGTTTTCATCCAAAACCTTCATTTCTTTTCGACTGCAGAAAGAAAGACATGGACATCTTGGATGACATGGGGCTGAGGAAACTATCAGCAAAAGTTTATTTAAAAGGGAACTAATCCTTTAAGATGACTTTTTAGATGTTATAATGTTCTTTGAGGTCCACTTATAATGATCGAGAGATAATCCTAATCAGAATGGCCTATTTTCTGTCCTGTTTTAAACACTCCGTTTCGATGGGCGTGTCTCATGCGACACTAGGAAGTAAACGCCCACTGCTGTAGTTGGGTCACAGTTTTGCTTATTAAAATCATTTTCAACACCCCCGCCATTACTTGTTTTGAAAACTTCTGATGTTGAAAAATGACAACTGGTGAAATTCAGCCATAGATGAAGTTTAGGTACAGGTTTAAACAAATATGAAAAATGAATGTACCATCGTTCTTATATTCATCTTTTTCAGTAAAGTGAGTACATTTCAAACTGATGATAACTAAATAAAAAACTGTTTTGAATGGCAAAAACGGTGAGGAAAATCTACTGTTATTTTCGTCAACGAATAAAAACGAGAGGAAAATGTTAAGAGTTGTGTCATGCGGATCTAACGGCGGGAAAACACGGAGCTGTCGAGCTTCATAACACACATTTATGACAGGTCATGTTTATGAACTAATGCTGAGGAATAATAACAGTTTTTCTGTACCACGTTTATATGGGAATATGATTTAGACGGTTGTAACGATGCATATTTATCTCCTCATCTGATCTGCAATAATACAGATTTCAAAATAAGAGTCCTGGAGTATTTCCAGCTTGTTTATAATTAAAGTCACGCATTACATACACGTTTGATTACACAATAAACTGTGTTTAATTCCCATTTAATTAAGAACAGTATTTGACACATTATCTAATAAATTATCAGGTTAAAATAGTTCACTAAAACCATTCAAACATATTCAGCACTTGAGATTGAATAAATGTTAAAAGAATAAACTTAAACTTATCTGAAGCTTTAGCTTAACCTGATATACTAACTCAAACAGAAACACAACATTACAGAAACTATATAGATGTTTTTAAAAAGTGAATTGAGCTCTTACGTGTATTTTTGTGCTGAACGGTCAAAAACACAATTATGTCCAAATGTGAGTTTTGTCATGTGTTCAGTCGTTGATGTGAAAGGTTATTTTCATGTTACTAATAAGCATTTTTTGTTGACATATACAGTGAGGAAAATAAGTATTTGAACACTCTGCTACTTTGCAAGTTCTCCCACTTGGAAATCATGGAGGGTCTGAAATTGTCATCGTAGGTGCATGTCCACTGTGAGAGACATAATCTAAAAAAAATCCAGAAATCACAATGTATGATTTTTTAACTATTTATTTGTATGATACAGCTGCAAATAAGTATTTGAACACCTGAGAAAATCAATGTTAATATTTGGTACAGTAGCCTTTGTTTGCGATTACAGAGGTCAAGCGTTTCCTGTAGTTGTTCAGCAGGTTTGCACTGCAGGAGGGATTTTGGCCCACTCCTCCACACAGATCTTCTCTAGATCAGTCAGGTTTCTGGCCTGTCGCTGAGAAACACGGAGTTTGAGCTCCTCCAAAGATTCTCTATTGGGTTTAGGTCTGGAGACTGGCTAGGCCACGCCAGAACCTTGATATGCTTCTTACAGAGCCACTCCTTGGTTCTCCTGGCTGTGTGCTTCGGGTCATTGTCATGTTGGAAGACCCAGCCTCGACCCATCTTCAATGCTCTAACTGAGGGAAGGAGGTTGTTCCCCAAAATCTGGCAATACATGGCCCCGGTCATCCTCTCCTTAATACAGTGCAGTCGCCCTGTCCCATGTGCAGAAAACACCCCCAAAGCATGATGCTACCCCCCCCCCATGCTTCACAGTAGGGATGGTGTTCTTGGGATGGTACTCATCATTCTTCTTCCTCCAAACACGTTTAGTGGAATTATGACCAAAAAGTTCTATTTTGGTCTCATCTGACCACATGACTTTCTCCCATGACTCCTCTGGATCATCCAAATGGTCACTGGCAAACTTAAGACGGGCCTTGACATGTGCTGGTTTAAGCAGGGGAACCTTCCGTGCCATGCATGATTTCAAACCATGACGTCTTAGTGTATTACCAACAGTAACCTTGGAAACGGGGGTCCCAGCTCTTTTCAGGTCATTGAGCAGCTCCTCCCGTGTAGTTCTGGGCTGATTTCTCACCTTTCTTAGGATCATTGAGACCCCACGAGCTGAGATCTTGCATGGAGCCCCAGTCCGAGGGAGATTGACAGTCATGTTTAGCTTCTTCCATTTTCTAATGATTGCTCCAACAGTGGACCTTTTTTCACCAAGCTGCTTGGCAATTTCCCCGTAGCCCTTTCCAGCCTTGTGGAGGTGTACAATTTTGTCTCTAGTGCAGGGGTCTCCAACCTTTTTGTGAGTGAGGGCTCCCTGAAGGGATAAAAAAGTCTTGAGGGCTACTTGTTTGACAGACGCTCACACACACACACACACACACAAAGTTTTAAGCTTTGAAAAATACAACAACAAACAGTAATATTGTTAAATATTATGACAATTGAATTTATAATTACCGTATATACCCGAATATAAGAGGAGTTTTTTTGTCCTAAAAATAGGCTGAAAAATGGGGGGTCGACAATCGAACGATCGTCTTATATTTGCGATATAGACAAAATCACGGGGGGAAAGGGAGAAAGAACAACGGCATAATATGAAATAGTGACTGAATGATTTTAGCTATACTTGCATGTAAAATTAGAAAAGCAACATAATATCTGTGTTTAACTAAGTTAAAACGCTGCTCCTCTGCCGTGCGAGACGCAGAGAGAACAAGAGAGGTGCGCGCACGAGACGCAGGGCGAGAGAGAGAGAGAGAGAGAGAGAGAGAGAGAGAGAGAGAGAGAGAGAGAGAGATTCTTATCTTATATTCAGGGTCGGGTATTAGGGGTGTAACGGTTCACAAAATTCAATACGATACAATAGTGACACCCCAGCAAACACAGAACGTTGGCACAACGTAGCCAACCTTCTAACGTTTTAACAACATGGCCAAAAAGTTGCTATAACTATGTTGTGTGGTGAAGGTTGTTACAGCGTTGTCACAATGTTGACATTAAACCACCGTTCAGGGCCATTGCTTAAGGTTGTGCCAACGGTGACAACCACTGGACTACATAATGTACTCCTCACTACCCTGAAGCGGGAAAATCAGCATTAAATTCCAACCACCTGTTGGGTTCGTTGTGTTCTCATTCAACATCGAGCAAGGATACGTGAGTATTGCGTTTAGCCTACCAGCTATCAAACACAACCTACAACTTTAATTTCTACTGTAATTAATGTAGCATCGCTCACACTGTTAAATTTATGGCTTGGAAGTGCAATTTGATTATATGCAGTTTTAATAAAGTTGAATTAATGAAAGCTTCTGTCATTTTTACTCTTCAAAGTGTAGGCTACACTTGCAGGTGTTGATAGCCCCATTAAATAATAATATAGATAATAATATAGATAAATAATAAACGATAAAAAGTATATAATTATCTAACAAAATACACCATATAAAAATATTGTCAAAACGTCGTCTCAGTTGCTGAATGTCGCGCAACAACGTTGCTACAGCCCTGTTACTGCCACTCCTCGGTGAAATAATGTCTTCTTTTTTGCATGACTTGCATCATCAGCCATAATTAATCTTTTTTTTTTCTTTTTTATAGTTCAATTTATCTCATGTAGAGTATGTACCGTCTGCCCGCGACCAACTCAACTCACAGAAGTGATTTTTTTTTTTTTTTTTTTGCACAACGTAATTGCCTATGGCAACGTATGTTGACTCAACGTGCAGATTCAAAATATTTTACATTATTTAATTATTTTATTATGTTTTAATGGTATATGAAATGTCACCAATAGTTATTTTCTCATTTTATGCCATTATCATAAAAAAAAAAGAAGAAAGATTACAATTCAGGCTATTTATAGAACGTGCTGCGCGGGCGACTCAGAGACTCCACGCGGGCTACCAGGTGCCCGCGGGCACCATGTTGGAGACCACTGCTCTAGTGTCTTTCGACAACTCTTTGGTCTTGGCCATGTTAGTAGTTGGATTCTCACTGATTGTATGGGGTGGACAGGTGTCTTTATGCAGCTAACGACCTCAAACAGGAGCATCTAATTTAGGATAATAAATGGAGTGGAGGTGGACATTTTAAAGGCAGACTAACAGGTCTTTGAGGGTCAGAATTCTAGCTGATAGACAGGTGTTCAAATACTTATTTGCAGCTGTATCATACAAATAAATAGTTAAAAAATCATATATTGCGATATATGATATATATTTTCCTCACTGTATATATCTACATATTCGTGAAGGTCTCTAGAATCATCCAAACAAAACAATTCTTACAACAGATCTATAGTTTTTTGTACACTTAGTCATGACTAATTTCTGACGCATTTCATTTCGTCAGTTCGGCCGCGTTCATTTCGTTTTTAATAGGACACTATTAACATGACTATATGCATGAAACCATTCAGTGTGGGCACAAATGGGTCAAATGTGCTGCGTGTGGTTTGCAGGGATGTAGTGATGATTGGGGTGGACAGCAGAGGGAGACTCACGACACAAACTTGCCCAGCTCCAGCTGAATGATGGGCTCGTGCAGCTGAACCTCCAGCAGCTGCGCATCAGCCTCCGTCTGCTCGTCCGCTCTAGCCGGGTGAGGGGAGAAGATGCGCAACATCCCCATAAAACTGCCCACCACAATCTTATCTGGAGTGGAGAGAGAAGACTTAAACACCATCACACATGTGCGTTGAGCAGCAACTCCTCACACGAGAGGGATTTCTGGAGTAATGATGCTGCACTCAGCTTTCATCACACAAATACATTAGATTTTAAAATATAAACAGTACATACAATATTTCACAATATTACTGTTAATGAGTGTGTGTCAGAGAGTGCTTTAACTCACCATATCCCGTTCCACTGTTATCCACATCCCCGACACACACACACCCCTGATCGAACTCCTCGCCCTCGCCCAGCGCCCTCGCCCACCAATCACGAGCCTTGAACAGAGACATCCTGCAAACATCATCAGATCGTCATGCATTAAAGAGACACACACACCAACAGAGAGAAGAGTTCCCTCAGTGTGAATCAATCACTGATCAATAACATTAATATCAGCCAATCACTGATCAATAACATTAATATCAGCCAATCACTGATAGGCACTGTCGTGTGTCCGTGTCATCTGTAGGCTTGCGGTCCTGAAGCTCCATCACTCACGCTCAGTTCGGAGCGTTTTGAATCAGGGAGTCGATTCAGCGGTTCAGAGAGTTATGAATCAGTGAGTCGATTCAGCGGTTCAGAGCGTTATGAATCAGTGAGTCGATTCAGCGGTTCAGAGCGTTATGAATCAGTGAGTCGATTCAGCGGTTCAGAGCGTTATGAGTCAGTGAGTCGATTCAGCGGTTCAGAGAGTTATGAATCAGTGAGTAGATTCAGCGGTTCAGAGTGTTATGAGTCAGTGAGTCGATTCAGCAGTTCAGAGCGTTATGAGTCAGTGAGTCGATTCAGCGGTTCAGAGCGTTATGAGTCAGTGAGTCGATTCAGCGGTTCAGAGCGTTATGAATCAGTGAGTCGATTCAGCGGTTCAGAGCGTTATGAGTCAGTGAGTCGATTCAGCGGTTCAGAGCGTTATGAGTCAGTGAGTCGATTCAGCGGTTCAGAGCGTTATGAATCAGTGAGTCGATTCAGCGGTGCAGAGCGTTATGAATCAGTGAGTCGATTCAGCCGTTCAGAGCGTTATGAATCAGTGAGTCGATTCAGCGGTGCAGAGCGTTATGAGTCAGCGAGTCGATTCAGCGGTTCAGAGCGTTATGAATCAGTGAGTCGATTCAGCGGTTCAGAGCGTTATGAGTGAGTGAGTCGATTCAGCGGTTCAGAGCGTTATGAATCAGTGAGTCGATTCAGCGGTGCAGAGCGTTATGAATCAGTGAGTCGATTCAGCCATTCAGAGCGTTATGAATCAGTGAGTCGATTCAGTGGTTCGGAGCGTTTTGAATCAGGGAGTCGATTCAGCGGTTCAGAGAGTTATGAATCAGTGAGTCGATTCAGCGGTTCAGAGCGTTATGAGTCAGTGAGTCGATTCAGCGGTTCAGAGCGTTTTGAATCAGGGAGTCGATTCAGCGGTTCAGAGAGTTATGAATCAGTGAGTCGATTCAGCGGTTCAGAGCGTTATGAGTCAGTGAGTCGATTCAGCGGTTCAGAGCGTTATGAATCAGTGAGTCGATTCAGCGGTGCAGAGCGTTATGAGTCAGTGAGTCGATTCAGCGGTTCAGAGCGTTATGAGTCAGTGAGTCGATTCAGCGGTTCAGAGCGTTATGAGTCAGTGAGTCGATTCAGCCGTTCAGAGCGTTATGAATCAGTGAGTCGATTCAGCGGTGCAGAGCGTTATGAATCAGTGAGTCGATTCAGCGGTTCAGAGCGTTATGAATCAGTGAGTCGATTCAGCGGTGCAGAGCGTTATGAATCAGTGAGTCGATTCAGCGGTGCAGAGCGTTATGAATCAGTGAGTCGATTCAGCGGTTCAGAGCGGTATGAATCAGTGAGTCGATTCAGCGGTTCAGAGCGTTATGAGTCAGTGAGTCGATTCAGCGGTTCAGAGCGTTATGAGTCAGTGAGTCGATTCAGCGGTTCAGAGCGTTATGAGTCAGTGAGTCGATTCAGCGGTTCAGAGCGTTATGAATCAGTGAGTCGATTCAGCGGTTCAGAGCGGTATGAATCAGTGAGTCGATTCAGCGGTTCAGAGCGTTATGAATCAGTGAGTCGATTCAGCGGTTCAGAGCGTTATGAGTCAGTGAGTCGATTCAGCGGTTCAGAGCGTTATGAGTCAGTGAGTCGATTCAGCGGTTCAGAGCGTTATGAATCAGTGAGTCGATTCAGCGGTTCAGAGCGTTATGAATCAGTGAGTCGATTCAGCGGTTCAGAGCGTTATGAATCAGTGAGTCGATTCAGCGGTGCAGAGCGTTATGAATCAGTGAGTCGATTCAGCCGTTCAGAGCGTTATGAATCAGTGAGTCGATTCAGCTGCTAGAGGACCCCGCGGTGTTTACTGTTTAGTGTCCTTAACAAGCGCTCTCTTGAATCCAACACTGTGAGGGGGGGGGGTGTTTTTATAACTCATTCGTTTACATTATACAATGCCTTAAAGTTCTGCATAATTAAGGGCGTGGCCACTTTGAGTGACAGGTGGATTGCCGTTTGTCTGCTGTCTGTTAGTCATCACCTCAGCTCCGCCCACGTCCCGCCTCTTTGCCCATTCTCTGTTATCCGGGAGTGACACAAGATGGCGACGGCCGGGTCGACTCTACTGCGCTTCAGAACTCTCTCCAGATCCTGTGAGTGACGCCCATAGTTTCATCCGGTCTATGGTCCTCACCCGCCTCACATCCGGTCTATGGTCCTCACCCGCCTCACATGCGGGCGATCGGGCTCGAGACCGACTCAGGGCGGTTAGGATTGGAGGGTGAGCTTTGGAGGCGGAGCAATGAGGAGAGGGGCGTGTTTGTTTGGATCAACAATGTTCAGCAAATATGGCTTACCCACCTTTAATAGACACTATTACATCATCTCCCACTGGACTGATATGGTTCTGATCGGGGTTTTACTGGAGATCCACCTTAGAGTCAAAACTAGAGACAGTTTATCCATAAATCCTGCCGCTGACTGAAGTGGGCACGTGACCGCAGGCTAAGGTTTGATTGGCTGCCGCACAAGCCGCTTTCCTGACTGACCGCTGCCGATTAACGCTAAAGCCTTGTTTATACTCGCCGCGGCCGCAAGAGCGCGAGGGTGCGCGCGGCAAAAATGACGTCAATGCGGAGGGGGCGGTCTCGCGCGTTGGCTCCGCAAGACCCCATTTCGCCTGGCGGTGCGCAGCGCATTTTTTGTAACTCCGCGCGCACCTCCGCATCCGAAGATGTACGATTTTGAGGCGACTTTGTCCGAGCTGGTGCGTCAGTATCGGCACATTTATGACCATTTCATGAGGGATCATCGCGACAGCCAGATGGCACAGAATTCATGGAAAGTTTGCATTGATGGGCATCCATCCGTCCAACCATCCATTCCTTTTGAGAATAGGACTTTAGAATACATTTGCATTAAGCACTCAGTTTGTCTTAAGTAACTGCTTACATTTTCAAAATGAGCCTACACTAACTGAAATAGAACCTTTGATAAAATAAGGCATGTTTTATAAAAACTAACTGTACAAAGAGGCTTCATTTAGTACATTAGTTTACAAGACACTTTCTACAGCATTTATTGTGCTTGTTAATTTCAGAATGTACAAACAAAATCAGAAATTAGTTGTCATCTTCAATTAGTTGTCATCTTCAGTTAATGCACTGTGAACTAATATAGTTAAAATATAGTATATATATATATATATATATATATATATATATATATATATATATATATATATATATATATAGTATAAAAATATCAATATAGTGTATGCATGTTTTCACATCCATCTATTTTGTTCTAATGTCGACCAATGCCACGCTCTCAGTTTTATGGTTTTATTACAAACACTGTGATAACTTATACATGAAAGTGAAAAATATATTTTAAAGCACAAAGCAAACACACAAGATTTAACACTTTTTTTTTTTTTTACTTTGATTGGCAACATTACTGTATACATCCCCTTCTGATGACAGTCCTGTACTTGTACTGCGATCAACGAAACTGTGGTCGAGCCCAACTTGTAACTGGAGGCAACACATTTTTGGTTACTGCCAGACGCAAGAACACGTAGTGTGACGGCCAGTCTCTCTTGTAAAGTTACGGGGCTCGTGTGGGTTCGTTTATGTTCCACGAACGGCTTGCGGGACGCCCTGTTCACCTGTTCCGGTAAACTACTTCTTCGCTCCTGCTTTCGACGGATTTAAGAACAATTACTCCAAGTCGCCCCCTGTCGTTTCACAGAATACTACAACGGCGCGTGCGTCGACTATAAACGCCTCGTTCGTTTGGGGGAGGAGCGCGCGCAGTTTGCGGAGCTCGCGCTGCGGAGCCAGGCGCGAGTATAACAGGGCCTTAATCCACACAGAGCTGACGTCACACAAACTACACCAGTATCTCTGAGTAAAGTCACTTTAACCCCAGCAGCAGCAGCAGCTCAGAGGAGTTCCGTTTCACTGCGCCTTCAGAGATCGCTCTGATAACGGTCTGCGCGCCGAGAGGCTGTAACCCCGCGCGCAGGAGTTCATCATCATATTCCAGTCACTGACACCCTCTCTGCCCCCCGCCACCCTGCGACCCCGCTCGCACTGGAGCATGAGGAGTTAGTGAGGAGTTAGTGAGGAGTGAAGCTGCTGTACCTGTAGCGACGCAGAGATTCTCCTCAGACTGCACACATCTCAGCTCCTCACTCGAGCTGCTGTTGTCATGGTGCCGAGAGCGACGCTGGAGCCGGAACTGCGCAACGGCACAGCGCGCTGTCAAAATAAAAGCCCCCGCTTTTCTGTTACTTTAGCACTATCAAAATAAAAGCCCCCGCTTTTCTGTTACTTTAGCACTATCAAAATAAAAGCCCCCGCTTTTCTGTTACTTTAGCACTATCAAAATAAAAGCCCCCGCTTTTCTGTTACTTTAGCACTATCAAAATAAAAGCCCCCGCTTTTCCGTTACTTTAGCGCTATCAAAATAAAAGCCCCCGCTTTTCCGTTACTTTAGCACTATCAAAATAAAAGCCCCCGCTTTTCCGTTACTTTAGCACTATCAAAATAAAAGCCCCCGCTTTTCCGTTACTTTAGCGCTATCAAAATAAAAGCCCCCGCTTTTCCGTTACTTTAGCGCTACCAATATAAAAGCCCCCGCTTTTCCGTTACTTTAGCACTATCAAAATAAAAGCCCCCGCTTTTCCGTTACTTTAGCGCTACCAAAATAAAAGCCCCCGCTTTTCCGTTACTTTAGCACTATCAAAATAAAAGCCCCCGCTTTTCCGTTACTTTAGCGCTATCAAAATAAAAGCCCCCGCTTTTCCGTTACTTTAGCGCTATCAAAATAAAAGCCCCCGCTTTTCTGTTACTTTAGCGCTGTCAAAATAAAAGCCCCCGCTTTTCCGTTACTTTAGCACTATCAAAATAAAAGCCCCCGCTTTTCCGTTACTTTAGCGCTACCAAAATAAAAGCCCCCGCTTTTCTGTTACTTTAGCACTATCAAAATAAAAGCCCCCGCTTTTCCGTTACTTTAGCGCTATCAAAATAAAAGCCCCCGCTTTTCCGTTACTTTAGCGCTATCAAAATAAAAGCCCCCGCTTTTCTGTTACTTTAGCGCTGTCAAAATAAAAGCCCCCGCTTTTCTGTTACTTTAGCGCTATCAAAATAAAAGTCCCCGCTTTTCTGTTACTTTAGCACTGTCAAAATAAAAGCCCCCGCTTTTCTGTTACTTTAGCACTGTCAAAATAAAAGCCCCCGCTTTTCTGTTACTTTAGCGCTATCAAAATAAAAGTCCCCGCTTTTCTGTTACTTTAGCACTGTCAAAATAAAAGCCCCCGCTTTTCTGTTACTTTAGCACTGTCAAAATAAAAGCCCCCGCTTTTCTGTTACTTTAGCGCTATCAAAATAAAAGCCCCCGCTTTTCTGTTACTTTAGCGCTGTCAAAATAAAAGCCCCCGCTTTTCTGTTACTTTAGCGCTATCAAAATAAAAGCCCCCGCTTTTCTGTTACTTTAGCGCTGTCAAAATAAAAGACCCCGCTTTTCTGTTACTTTAGCGCTACCAAAATAAAAGTCCCCGCTTTTCCGTTACTTTAGCGCTACCAAAATAAAAGTCCCCGCTTTTCCGTTACTTTAGCGCTACCAAAATAAAAGTCCCCGCTTTTCCGTTACTTTAGCGCTACCAAAATAAAAGCCCCCGCTTTTCCGTTACTTTAGCGCTATCAAAATAAAAGTCCCCGCTTTTCCGTTACTTTAGCGCTACCAAAATAAAAGCCCCCGCTTTTCCGTTACTTTAGCACTATCAAAATAAAAGTCCCCGTTCTTCTGTTACTTTAGCGCTATCAAAATAAAAGTCCCCGCTTTTCCGTTACTTTAGCGCTATCAAAATAAAAGCCCCCGCTTTTCCGTTACTTTAGCGCTGTCAAAATAAAAGCCCCCGCTTTTCCGTTACTTTAGCGCTGTCAAAATAAAAGCCCCCGCTTTTCCGTTACTTTAGCGCTACCAAAATAAAAGTCCCCGCTTTTCCGTTACTTTAGCGCTACCAAAATAAAAGCCCCCGCTTTTCCGTTACTTTAGCGCTATCAAAATAAAAGTCCCCGCTTTTCTGTTACTTTAGCGCTGTCAAAATAAAAGCCCCCGCTTTTCTGTTACTTTAGCACTATCAAAATAAAAGCCCCCGCTTTTCTGTTACTTTAGCGCTGTCAAAATAAAAGCCCCCGCTTTTCTGTTACTTTAGCGCTTTCAAAATAAAAGCCCCCGCTTTTCCGTTACTTTAGCACTATCAAAATAAAAGCCCCCGCTTTTCCGTTACTTTAGCACTATCAAAATAAAAGCCCCCGCTTTTCCGTTACTTTAGCACTATCAAAATAAAAGCCCCCGCTTTTCCGTTACTTCAGCACTATCAAAATAAAAGCCCCGCTTTTCCTTTAGATTAGATTAGATTCAACTTTATTGTCATTACACAAGTACAAGGCAACGAAATGCAGTTTAGGTCTAACCAGAAGTGCAATAGCAGCAAGTGCAGGATATACAACGGTTGCATAAGTGCAGGACATGGAAATGTACTGAATATATATATAGATAGATAGATAGATAGATAGATAGATAGATAGATAGATAGATAGATAGATAGATAGATAGATAGATAGATAGATGATAGATAGATAGATAGATAGATAGATAGATAGATAGATAGATAGATAGATAGATAGATAGATAGATAGATAGATAGATAGATAGATAGATAGAGAGAGAGAGAGAGAGAGAGAGAGAGATGGATATTACTATAAACAGAATTTACAGGTGAATATGTACTATGAATATAATAATATACCGATGGCTATTACTATAACAGAATTTTACAGATAGAGGTATACAATATGTTAGGCTAATATGAGGAATATAGCAGTGGATTAAGGCAGTGCAATAAATTATGGACAGAAGCAATCCGAAAAAAGTGTAAAGTGCAGTGGAAGTGATTGCATATTACAGTTAGAAGTACGGTGCAAAATGCAAATGTAAACAGTTGGTACTGTGAATACAGTCGACAGTGCAAATGAGCATATTCCAGTTCAGATATGGCAGTGCAAGATGCATAAGTAAACAGTTGTTACTGTAGTGCAAATAACAAGTGAAGGCGGGTAACATGTGAGGTAGGAGAGTTGGCAGTTTATGAGGGAAGTGGATCAACGGGGGTTTGAGTTCAGTAAAGAGACAGCTCTGGGGGAAAAACTGTTCTTTATTCTGCTGGTCCTGGTCCGGAGGATCCTGAAACGCCTGCCGGAGGGCAGGAGAGAAAACAGTCTGTGGGCTGGGTGAGAGGAGTCCTTGAGGATGCTGCGAGCTCGGTGCAGACAGCGTTTCCTCTGGATGTGCTCGATGGCAGGTAGTGGAGTCCCTGTGATGCGCTGGGCAGTTTTCACCACCCGCTGCAGTGCCTTGCGCTCCGCAACAGAGCAGCTCCCATACCATACTGCCACACAGTTGGTCAGGATGCTTTCTATTGCGCAGCGGTAGAAGTTCACCAGGATAGCCGAGGAGAGCTGATTCTTCCTCAGTGTCCTCAGGAAGAAGAGGCGCTGGTGAGCCTTCTTGACCAGGCTGGAGGTGTTGGTCGTCCACGACATGTCCGCCGAGATGTGGATCCCCAGGAACTTGAAACTGGAGACACGCTCAACAGCCATTCCATTGATGTGGATGGTGTCGTGTGTGCCTCTTGACTCCTTCCTGAAGTCCACGATGAGCTCCTTCGTTTTGGTGGTGTTGAGGAGCAGGTTATTATCAGCGCACCATGTGGCCAGGTGCTGGATCTCCTCCCTGTAGGCAGTCTCATCGTTGTTGCTGATGAGCCCAATCACCGTAGTGTCGTCCGCAAACTTGACGATGGAATTAGATAAAAAATAAAAGCCCCCGCTTTTCCGTTACTTTAGCGCTACCAAAATAAAAGCCCCCGCTTTTCCGTTACTTTAGCGCTACCAAAATAAAAGCCCCCGCTTTTCCGTTACTTTAGCACTATCAAAATAAAAGTCCCCGTTCTTCTGTTACTTTAGCGCTATCAAAATAAAAGTCCCCGCTTTTCCGTTACTTTAGCGCTATCAAAATAAAAGCCCCCGCTTTTCCGTTACTTTAGCGCTGTCAAAATAAAAGCCCCCGCTTTTCCGTTACTTTAGCGCTGTCAAAATAAAAGCCCCCGCTTTTCCGTTACTTTAGCGCTACCAAAATAAAAGTCCCCGCTTTTCCGTTACTTTAGCGCTACCAAAATAAAAGCCCCCGCTTTTCCGTTACTTTAGCGCTATCAAAATAAAAGTCCCCGCTTTTCTGTTACTTTAGCGCTGTCAAAATAAAAGCCCCCGCTTTTCTGTTACTTTAGCACTATCAAAATAAAAGCCCCCGCTTTTCTGTTACTTTAGCGCTGTCAAAATAAAAGCCCCCGCTTTTCTGTTACTTTAGCGCTTTCAAAATAAAAGCCCCCGCTTTTCCGTTACTTTAGCACTATCAAAATAAAAGCCCCCGCTTTTCCGTTACTTTAGCACTATCAAAATAAAAGCCCCCGCTTTTCCGTTACTTTAGCACTATCAAAATAAAAGCCCCCGCTTTTCCGTTACTTCAGCACTATCAAAATAAAAGCCCCGCTTTTCCTTTAGATTAGATTAGATTCAACTTTATTGTCATTACACAAGTACAAGGCAACGAAATGCAGTTTAGGTCTAACCAGAAGTGCAATAGCAGCAAGTGCAGGATATACAACGGTTGCATAAGTGCAGGACATGGAAATGTACTGAATATATATATAGATAGATAGATAGATAGATAGATAGATAGATAGATAGATAGATAGATAGATAGATAGATAGATAGATAGATAGATAGATAGATAGATAGATAGATAGATAGATAGATAGATAGATAGATAGATAGATAGATAGATAGAGAGAGAGAGAGAGAGAGATGGATATTACTATAAACAGAATTTACAGGTGAATATGTACTATGAATATAATAATATACCGATGGCTATTACTATAACAGAATTTTACAGATAGAGGTATACAATATGTTAGGCTAATATGAGGAATATAGCAGTGGATTAAGGCAGTGCAATAAATTATGGACAGAAGCAATCCGAAAAAAGTGTAAAGTGCAGTGGAAGTGATTGCATATTACAGTTAGAAGTACGGTGCAAAATGCAAATGTAAACAGTTGGTACTGTGAATACAGTCGACAGTGCAAATGAGCATATTCCAGTTCAGATATGGCAGTGCAAGATGCATAAGTAAACAGTTGTTACTGTAGTGCAAATAACAAGTGAAGGCGGGTAACATGTGAGGTAGGAGAGTTGGCAGTTTATGAGGGAAGTGGATCAACGGGGGTTTGAGTTCAGTAAAGAGACAGCTCTGGGGGAAAAACTGTTCTTTATTCTGCTGGTCCTGGTCCGGAGGATCCTGAAACGCCTGCCGGAGGGCAGGAGAGAAAACAGTCTGTGGGCTGGGTGAGAGGAGTCCTTGAGGATGCTGCGAGCTCGGTGCAGACAGCGTTTCCTCTGGATGTGCTCGATGGCAGGTAGTGGAGTCCCTGTGATGCGCTGGGCAGTTTTCACCACCCGCTGCAGTGCCTTGCGCTCCGCAACAGAGCAGCTCCCATACCATACTGCCACACAGTTGGTCAGGATGCTTTCTATTGCGCAGCGGTAGAAGTTCACCAGGATAGCCGAGGAGAGCTGATTCTTCCTCAGTGTCCTCAGGAAGAAGAGGCGCTGGTGAGCCTTCTTGACCAGGCTGGAGGTGTTGGTCGTCCACGACATGTCCGCCGAGATGTGGATCCCCAGGAACTTGAAACTGGAGACACGCTCAACAGCCATTCCATTGATGTGGATGGTGTCGTGTGTGCCTCTTGACTCCTTCCTGAAGTCCACGATGAGCTCCTTCGTTTTGGTGGTGTTGAGGAGCAGGTTATTATCAGCGCACCATGTGGCCAGGTGCTGGATCTCCTCCCTGTAGGCAGTCTCATCGTTGTTGCTGATGAGCCCAATCACCGTAGTGTCGTCCGCAAACTTGACGATGGAATTAGATAAAAAATAAAAGCCCCCGCTTTTCCGTTACTTTAGCGCTACCAAAATAAAAGCCCCCGCTTTTCCGTTACTTTAGTGCTACCAAAATAAAAGCCCCGCTTTTCTGTTACTTTAGCGCTATCAAAATAAAAGCCCCGCTTTTCTGTTACTTTAGCGCTATCAAAATAAAAGCCCCGCTTTTCTGTTACTTTAGCGCTATCAAAATAAAAGCCCCGCTTTTCTGTTACTTTAGCGCTATCAAAATAAAAGCCCCGCTTTTCTGTTACTTTAGCGCTATCAAAATAAAAGCCCCGCTTTTCTGTTACTTTAGCGCTATCAAAATAAAAGCCCCGCTTTTCTGTTACTTTAGCGCTATCAAAATAAAAGCCCCGCTTTTCTGTTACTTTAGCGCTATCAAAATAAAAGCCCCGCTTTTCTGTTACTTTAGCGCTATCAAAATAAAAGCCCCGCTTTTCTGTTACTTTAGCGCTATCAAAATAAAAGCCCCCGCTTTTCCGTTACTTTAGCGCTACCAAAATAAAAGCCCCCGCTTTTCCGTTACTTTAGCGCTATCAAAATAAAAGCCCCGCTTTTCTGTTACTTTAGCGCTATCAAAATAAAAGCCCCGCTTTTCTGTTACTTTAGCGCTATCAAAATAAAAGCCCCGCTTTTCCGTTACTTTAGCGCTATCAAAATAAAAGCCCCGCTTTTCCGTTACTTTAGCGCTATCAAAATAAAAGCCCCGCTTTTCCGTTACTTTAGCGCTATCAAAATAAAAGCCCCGCTTTTCCGTTACTTTAGCGCTATCAAAATAAAAGCCCCGCTTTTCTGTTACTTTAGCGCTATCAAAATAAAAGCCCCGCTTTTCTGTTACTTTAGCGCTATCAAAATAAAAGCCCCCGCTTTTCTGTTACTTTAGCGCTATCAAAATAAAAGCCCGCTTTTCTGTTACTTTAGCGCTACCAAAATAAAAGCCCCGCTTTTCTGTTACTTTAGCGCTATCAAAATAAAAGCCCCCGCTTTTCTGTTACTTTAGCACTATCAAAATAAAAGCCCCCGCTTTTCTGTTACTTTAGCGCTATCAAAATAAAAGCCCCGCTTTTCTGTTACTTTAGTGCTACCAAAATAAAAGCCCCGCTTTTCTGTTACTTTAGCGCTACCAAAATAAAAGCCCCGCTTTTCCGTTACTTTAGCACTATCAAAATAAAAGCCCCGCTTTTCCGTTACTTTAGTGCTACCAAAATAAAAGCCCCGCTTTTCTGTTACATTAGCGCTATCAAAATAAAAGCCCCCGCTTTTCTGTTACTTTAGCACTATCAAAATAAAAGCCCCGCTTTTCTGTTACTTTAGCGCTATCAAAATAAAAGCCCCCGCTTTTCCGTTACTTTAGCACTATCAAAATAAAAGCCCCCGCTTTTCCGTTACTTTAGTGCTACCAAAATAAAAGCCCCCGCTTTTCTGTTACTTTAGTGCTACCAAAATAAAAGCCCCGCTTTTCTGTTACTTTAGCGCTATCAAAATAAAAGCCCCTGCTTTTCTGTTACTTTAGCACTATCAAAATAAAAGCCCCGCTTTTCTGTTACTTTAGTGCTACCAAAATAAAAGCCCCCGCTTTTCTGTTACTTTAGCACTATCAAAATAAAAGCCCCGCTTTTCTGTTACTTTAGCGCTATCAAAATAAAAGCCCCCGCTTTTCTGTTACTTTAGCACTATCAAAATAAAAGCCCCTGCTTTTCCGTTACTTTAGCACTATCAAAATAAAAGCCCCTGCTTTTCCGTTACTTTAGCACTATCAAAATAAAAGCCCCGCTTTTCTGTTACTTTAGCACTATCAAAATAAACGTTCCCGCTTTTCCGTTACTTTAGTACTACCAAAATAAAAGCCCCCGCTTTTCCGTTACTTTAGTACTACCAAAATAAAAGCCCCCGCTTTTCCGTTACTTTAGTACTACCAAAATAAAAGCCCCCGCTTTTCTGTTACTTTAGTACTACCAAAATAAAAGCCCCCGCTTTTCCGTTACTTTAGTACTACCAAAATAAAAAGTCTCCACTTTTCTGTTACACGCATATTTACAATACTTATTTATAGAAATATTTACATACAAAAATATACAATGTCAGTCATTCATAATCATATTAAATTGTTTAATTTGTAGAAACAGTACATAAAATATTTATAAAATAATCATAAAATATTTTCCATGGGCCATTTAAGAGCTTTAATGTCTACTGATATTACTTTTAATTTTACGTTTTATATTCCTCTTGTAAGAAAAGTTTTAAAGACAGCATGAAATGAAAATTTGTCCTTACGTTATATAGATCTCATCTGTACGCGTTTCATTAATAATAATAATAATAAT
>CM042252.1:982217-1007217 GCA_023566225.1 Romanogobio albipinnatus | reverse complement strand
GACGGCTAGAGGCAGCGTCCAGACGGCTAGAGGCAGCGTCCAGACGGCTAGAGGCAGCGTCCAGACCGCTAGAGGCAGCGTCCAGACCGCTAGAGGCAGCGTCCAGACCGCTAGAGGCAGCGTCCAGACGGCTAGAGGCAGCGTCCAGACCGCTAGAGGAAGAGTCCAGACGGCTAGGGAGGCAGCGTCCAGATGGCTAGAGGCAGCGTCCAGACGGCTAGAGGCAGCGTCCAGACGGCTAGAGGCAGCGTCCAGACGGCTAGAGGCAGAGTCCAGACGGCTAGGGAGGCAGCATCCGGACCGCTAGGGAGTAGGGATGGGTCGCGATTTTCGAATATTCGATAGTTGATTTAATTATAGAATATCGAATAGTTTGTGCGATTATCGTCCTCAAAAAAATCCCCATGTTTTCGGTGTGGTGGTGACGCGTTCATGTGACCAGAGGGAGGCGTTGCCAATAACGCACCTAAAGCTGTCAGTCAGCTCTCAGGGTGTTTTATACTGGGGACGTTTGCTGCGGTCCGAGCGTGATTCTTCCCTCCGCCTCCGCAGGCTTGGTCTGGTTTCACACTCAACTTGAACCCTAGTGCGTTTGCGTTCATCTAACGTCATCACAAACGGGCATGATAGTAAACAGAACGCGGGTCAAATATATTGGGCTTTTTTTAATTAATTTGGTGCTATTATGTGCAGCTGAGGGTTTACCGTATGTGTGTCGCTGGAAGGCGGCTTTGCTGCTTGCAAACAGACTCTTTTGAGGAGACGTGAATTGCCATTCATTTGCTGCCCTGATTGCACTCTATGCGCGAATACACTGCAGGCTCGCTCTCGCGATCCTATCTCAGGTCAATCATCAACACTATCATCACTTACATGTGTGTTATTGAACTAATGACATTGCAATCGGCTAAAACGCATGCGCTGGTTACTTTTCTTCCAGAACAAGTGCACACCCGAGTGTTGTTCGCACATTCACGTGAATCATGGCAACCGGTTGTGTGTTCTCGGGTTCGGTACCTCAGTGCACACCAAGCTCTGTATGAAAGCTTTCACATTAGTAATTTTTCATGCAAACCGTGCTCCATTTCGAACTAAACTCCAGAGTAAAAAATGGCCTGAGACAACAGAAGAAGAACACATCGCCTCACGCGCACACTGTAGACTTTAGGCATTTAACGGTTGCGGTAACTTGGGGCGATGTCAAATAACAGTCATATGTTTCAGCATGTTACAATAATTATATGGCTTGAGTTGATATAGCCTATTCCCTAATGAATTAAACAGTTTGTTATCATACAGATTGAGAGTGTGAATGGTCTCTCTCCCTCTCTCTCTGTTTATATGCGTGTAGCCTTTACATGCGTGCATGCGGGAGAGGAGTTGCGATTTTCGAATAAAAATCGAATAATTCCCAGCGATCTTCGAATATTATTTTTGCTTGAAATGCCCATCCCTACTAGGGAGGCAGCGTCCAGACGGCTAGAGGCAGCGTCCAGACGAATAGAGGCAGCATCCAGACGGCTAGAGGCAGCGTCCAGACGAATAGAGGCAGCGTCCAGACGAATAGAGGCAGCGTCCAGACGAATAGAGGCAGCGTCCAGACGGCTAGGGAGGCAGCGTCCAGACGGCTAGGGAGGCAGCGTCCAGACGGCTAGAGGCAGCGTCCAGACGGCTAGAGGCAGCGTCCAGACGAATAGAGGCAGCGTCCAGACGGCTAGAGGCAGCGCCCAGACCGCTAGAGGCAGCGTCCAGACCGCTAGAGGCAGAGTCCAGACCGCTAGAGGCAGCGTCCAGACCGCTAGAGGCAGCGTCCAGACCGCTAGAGGCAGCGTCCAGACCGCTAGAGGCAGAGTCCAGACCGCTATAGGCAGCGTTCAGACCGCTAGAGGCAGAGTCCAGACCGCTAGAGGCAGCGTCCAGACCGCTAGAGGCAGAGTCCAGACCGCTAGAGGCACCGCTCAGACCGCTAGAGGCCGCTAGAGGCTGAGTCCAGACGGCTAGAGGCAGAGTCTAGACCGCTAGAGGCAGAGTCCAGACCGCTAGAGGCAGAGTCCAGACCGCTAGAGGCAGCGTCCAGACCGCTAGAGGCAGAGTCCAGACCGCTAGAGGCAGCGTCCAGACCGCTAGAGGCATAGTCCAGACGGCTAGAGGCAGCGTCCAGACCGCTAGAGGCAGCGCCCAGACCGCTAGAGGCAGCGTCCAGACCGCTAGAGGCAGAGTCCAGACCGCTAGAGGCAGCGTCCAGACCGCTAGAGGCATAGTCCAGACGGCTAGAGGCAGCGTCCAGACCGCTAGAGGCAGCGCCCAGACCGCTAGAGGCAGAGTCCAGACCGCTAGAGGCCGCTAGAGGCAGTGTCCAGACCGCTAGAGGCCGCTAGAGGCAGCGTCCAGACCGCTAGAGGCCGCTAGAGGCAGAGTCCAGACGGCTAGAGGCAGAGTCTAGACCGCTAGAGGCAGAGTCCAGACCGCTAGAGGCAGAGTCCAGACCGCTAGAGGCAGCGTCCAGACCGCTAGAGGCAGTTTCCAGACCGCTAGAAGCAGCGTCCAGACCGCTAGAGGCAGAGTCCAGACCGCTAGAGGCAGCGTCCAGACCGCTAGAGGCAGAGTCCAGACGGCTAGAGGCAGCGTCCAGACCGCTAGAGGCAGCGTCCAGACCGCTAGAGGCCGCTAGAGGCAGAGTCCAGACCGCTAGAGGCAGAGTCTAGACCGCTAGAGGCAGAGTCCAGACCGCTAGAGGCAGAGTCCAGACCGCTAGAGGCAGAGTCCAGACCGCTAGAGGCAGCGTCCAGACCGCTAGAGGCAGAGTCCAGACCGCTAGAGGCAGCGTCCAGACCGCTAGAGGCAGCGTCCAGACCGCTAGAGGCAGCGTCCAGACCGCTAGAGGCAGCGTCCAGACCGCTAGAGGCAGAGTCCAGACCGCTAGAGGCAGCGTCCAGACGGCTAGAGGCAGCGTCCAGACGGCTAGAGGCAGAGTCCAGACCGCTAGAGGCAGCGTCCAGACCGCTAGAGGCAGCGTCCAGACCGCTAGAGGCAGAGTCCAGACCGCTAGAGGCAGAGTCCAGACCGCTAGAGGCAGCGTCCAGACCGCTAGCGGACGCTAGAGGCAGCGTCCAGACCGCTAGAGGCAGAGTCCAGACCGCTAGAGGCAGGTTTACATTGTCATTGCATGCGTCTCAATCAGCTTCTGGTTCAGTAGTCAGGGCACTGATCAGGACATAAGTCAGTGGGCGTATCCCACACTCTCTCTCTCTCTCTCACACACACACACACACACTCACTCTCTCTCTCTCTCTCTCTCTCTCTCTCTCTCTCACACACACACTCACCGGGATGTGTGGCAGTGTGATGGTCACCTCCTCGCCCTTCCCCACCTGCAGCTCTCCCTCACAGGAAGTGTCTATGGATGCTGGCTTAAAGTCATCTGATGAAGAGACACACCATCATCATCATCATCATCATCATCATCATCATCATCAACTCTACTCGTGAGTGAGTGAGTGAGTGAGTGTGTGTGAGAGTGAGTGAGTGAGTGAGTGAGTGAGTGTGTGTGAGCGAGTTAGTGAGTGAGCGAGTGAGTGTGTGAGCGAGTGAGTGTGTGAGCGAGTGAGTGTGTGAGCGAGTGAGTGAGCGAGTGAGTGAGCGAGTGAGTGAGCGAGTGAGTGAGTGTGTGAGCGAGTGAGTGAGTGTGAGTGTGTGAGCGAGTGAGTGAGTGAGCGAGTGAGTGTGTGAGCGAGTGTGTGAGCGAGTGATCGAGTGAGTGTGTGAGTGAGTGTGAGTGTGAGTGCGAGTGAGTGAGTGAGCGAGCGTGTGAGCGAGTGAGTGAGAGTGAGTGAGCGAGTGAGTGTGTGAGCGAGTGAGTGTGAGTGTGAGTGAGTGTGTGAGCGAGTGAGTGTGTGAGCGAGTGAGTGAGCGAGTGAGTGTGTGAGCGAGTGAGTGAGTGTGAGTGAGTGAGTGTGAGTGAGTGTGTGAGCGAGTGAGTGTGTGAGCGAGTGAGTGAGTGAGTGAGTGAGTGTGAGTGAGTGAGTGAGTGTGTGAGCGAGTGAGTGAGTATGAGTGAGTGAGTGAGTGAGCGAGCGTGTGAGCGAGTGAGTGAACGAGCGAGTGAGCGAGTGTGTGAGTGAGCGAGTGAGTGTGTGAGCGAGTGAGTGAGTGAGCGAGTGTGTGAGCGAGTGAGTGTGTGAGCGAGTGAGTGTGAGTGAGTGTGTGAGCGAGTGAGTGTGTGAGCGAGTGAGTGTGAGCGAGTGTGTGAACGAGTGAGTGTGTGAGCGAGTGAGTGTGTGAGTGAGTGAGTGTGAGTGAGCGAGTAATTGAGTGAGTGTGTTTGAGCGAGTGAGTGTCTGAGCGAGTGAGTGAGTGAGCGAGTGAGTGTGTGAGTGAGTGAGTGTGTGTGAGCGAGTGAGTGTGTGAGCGAGTGAGTGTGAGCGAGTGAGTGTGTGAGCGAGTGAGTGTGAGCGAGTGTGTGAGCGAGTGTGTGAGCGAGTGTGTGAGCGAGTGAGTGAGTGAGCGAGCGTGTGAGTGAGTGAGTGTGTGAGCGTGTGAGTGAGTTAGTGAGTGAGTGAGTGTGTGAGTGAGTGAGTGAGCGAGTGAGTGTGTGAGCGAGTGAGTGAGTGAGTGAGTGTGTGAGTGAGTGAGCGAGTGAGTGTGTGAGTGAGCGAGTGAGCGAGTGAGTGTGAGCGAGTGAGTGAGTGTGTGAGCGAGTGAGTGAGTGTGAGCGAGTGAGTGAGTGTGTGAGCGAGTGAGTGAGCGAGTGAGTGAGTGAGCGAGTGAGTGTGTGAGCGAGTGAGTGAGTGTGAGTGTGAGTGAGTGAGTCAGCGAGCGAGTGAGTGTGTGAGCGAGAGTGAGTGAGCGAGTGTGTGAGCGAGTGAGTGTGAGTGAGTGTGTGAGCGAGTGAGTGTGTGAGCGAGTGAGTGTGTGAGCGAGTGAGTGAGTGTGTGAGCGAGTGAGCGAGCGTGTGAGCGAGTGAGTGAACGAGCGAATGAGTGAGTGTGTGAGTGTGTGAGCGAGTGAGTGAGCGAGTGAGTGTGTGAGCGAGTGTGTGAGTGAGTGTGTGAGCGAGTGAGTGTGTGAGTGAGTGTGTGTGAGCGAGTGAGTGTGTGAGTGAGTGTGTGTGAGCGAGTGAGTGAGTGAGTGTGTGAGCGAGTGAGTGAGCGAGTGTGTGAGCGAGTGAGTGAGTGTGTGTGTGTGTGTGTGTGTGAGTGAGTGAGTGAGTGAGTTTGTGAGCGAGTGAGTGTGTGAGTGAGTGAGTGAGTGTGTGAGTGTGTGAGCGAGTGTGTGAGCGAGTGAGTGAGCGAGTGTGTGTGTGAGTGTGTGAGTGTGTGAGCGAGTGAGTGTGTGAGTGAGTGAGTGTGTGTGTGAGTGAGTGTGTGTGTGAGTGAGTGAGTGAGTGAGTGAGTGTGTGAGTGTGTGTGTGAGTGAGTGAGTGTGTGAGTGAGTGAGTGTGTGAGTGAGTGAGTGTGTGAGTGAGTGAGTGAGTGAGTGAGTGTGTGAGCGAGTGAGTGAGTGAGTGAGTGAGTGAGTGAGTGAGTGTGTGAGTGAGTGAGTGAGTGAGCGAGTGAGTGTGTGAGAGAGTGTGTGAGTGAGTGAGTGTGTGAGTGAGTGTGTGAGTGAGTGTGTGAGCGAGTGAGTGAGCGAGTGAGTGAGTGTGTGAGCGTGATGAGTGAGTGTGTGAGTGAGTGTGAGCGAGTGAGTGAGTGAGTGTGTGAGTGTGTGAGTGAGTGAGTGAGTGAGTGAGTGTGAGTGTGTGAGTGAGTGAGTGTGTGAGTGAGTGAGTATGAGTGAGTGAGTGTGTGAGTGAGTGAGTGTGTGAGTGAGTGAGTGAGCGAGTGAGTGAGTGTGTGAGTGAGCGAGTGAGTGTGTGAGTGAGTGTGCGAGTGAGTGAGCGAGCGTGTGAGCGAGTGAGTGAACGAGCGAGTGAGCGAGTGTGTGAGCGAGTGAGTGAGTATGAGTGAGTGAGTGAGTGTGTGAGTGAGTGAGTGTGTGAGCGAGTGAGTGTGTGAGCGTGAGTGAGTGAGCGAGTGAGTGTGTGTGTGAGCGAGTGAGTGTGTGAGCGAGTGAGTGTGTGAGCGAGTGAGTGTGTGAGCGAGTGAGTGTGTGAGCGAGTGAGTGTGTGAGCGAGTGAGTGAGTGAGTGTGAGTGTGTGAGCGAGTGAGTGAGTGAGTGAGTGAGTGTGAGTGAGTGAGTGAGTGAGCGAGTGAGTGTGTGAGCGAGTGAGTGAGTGAGTGAGTGAGTGTGTGAGCGTGTGATCGAGTGAGTGTGTGAGCGAGTGAGTGAGTATGAGTGAGTGAGTGTGTGAGTGAGTGAGTGAGTGTGAGTGTGTGAGCGAGTGAGTGAGTGAGTGAGTGAGTGTGAGTGTGTGAGCGAGTGAGTGAGTGAGCGAGTGAGTGTGTGAGCGAGTGAGTGAGTGAGTGAGTGAGTGTGTGAGCGTGTGATCGAGTGAGTGTGTGAGCGAGTGAGTGAGTATGAGTGAGTGAGTGTGTGAGTGAGTGAGTGAGTGAGTGAGTGAGCGAGTGAGTGAGTGTGTGAGTGAGCGAGTGAGTGTGTGAGTGAGTGTGAGTGAGCGAGTGAGTGTGTGAGCGAGTGAGTGAGTGAGTGTGAGTGAGTGAGTGAGTGAGTGAGTGTGTGAGCGAGTGAGTGAGTATGAGTGAGTGAGTGTGTGAGTGAGTGAGTGTGTGAGTGAGTGAGTGAGCGAGTGAGTGAGTATGAGTGAGTGAGTGTGTGAGTGAGTGAGTGTGTGAGTGAGTGAGTGAGCGAGTGAGTGAGTGTGTGAGTGAGCGAGTGAGTGTGTGAGTGAGTGTGCGAGTGAGTGAGCGAGCGTGTGAGCGAGTGAGTGAACGAGCGAGTGAGCGAGTGTGTGAGCGAGTGAGTGAGTATGAGTGAGTGAGTGAGTGTGTGAGTGAGTGAGTGTGTGAGCGAGTGAGTGTGTGAGCGTGAGTGAGTGAGCGAGTGAGTGTGTGTGTGAGCGAGTGAGTGTGTGAGCGAGTGAGTGTGTGAGCGAGTGAGTGTGTGAGCGAGTGAGTGTGTGAGCGAGTGAGTGTGTGAGCGAGTGAGTGAGTGAGTGTGAGTGTGTGAGCGAGTGAGTGAGTGAGTGAGTGAGTGTGAGTGTGTGAGCGAGTGAGTGAGTGAGCGAGTGAGTGTGTGAGCGAGTGAGTGAGTGAGTGAGTGAGTGTGTGAGCGTGTGATCGAGTGAGTGTGTGAGCGAGTGAGTGAGTATGAGTGAGTGAGTGTGTGAGTGAGTGAGTGTGTGAGTGAGTGAGTGAGCGAGTGAGTGAGTGTGTGAGTGAGCGAGTGAGTGTGTGAGTGAGTGTGAGTGAGCGAGTGAGTGTGTGAGCGAGTGAGTGAGTGAGTGTGAGTGAGTGAGTGAGTGAGTGAGTGTGTGAGCGAGTGAGTGAGTATGAGTGAGTGAGTGTGTGAGTGAGTGAGTGTGTGAGTGAGTGAGTGAGCGAGTGAGTGAGTATGAGTGAGTGAGTGTGTGAGTGAGTGAGTGTGTGAGTGAGTGAGTGAGCGAGTGAGTGAGTGTGTGAGTGAGCGAGTGAGTGTGTGAGTGAGTGTGCGAGTGAGTGAGCGAGTGTGTGAGCGAGTGAGTGAACGAGCGAGTGAGCGAGTGTGTGAGCGAGTGAGTGAGTATGAGTGAGTGAGTGAGTGTGTGAGTGAGTGAGTGTGTGAGCGAGTGAGTGTGTGAGCGTGAGTGAGTGAGCGAGTGAGTGTGTGTGTGAGCGAGTGAGTGTGTGAGCGAGTGAGTGTGTGAGCGAGTGAGTGTGTGAGCGAGTGAGTGTGTGAGCGAGTGAGTGTGTGAGCGAGTGAGTGTGTGAGCGAGTGAGTGTGTGAGCGAGTGAGTGTGTGAGCGAGTGAGTGAGTGAGTGTGAGTGTGTGAGCGAGTGAGTGAGTGAGTGAGTGAGTGTGAGTGTGTGAGCGAGTGAGTGAGTGAGCGAGTGAGTGTGTGAGCGAGTGAGTGAGTGAGTGAGTGAGTGTGTGAGCGTGTGATCGAGTGAGTGTGTGAGTGAGTGTGAGTGCGAGTGAGTGAGTGAGCGAGCGACCGAGTGAGTGAGAGTGAGTGAGCGAGTGAGTGTGTGAGCGAGTGAGTGTGAGCGAGTGAGTGTGAGTGTGAGTGAGTGTGTGAGCGAGTGAGTGTGTGTGAGTGAGTGAGCGAGTGAGTGTGAGCGAGTGAGTGAGTGAGTGAGTGTGTGAGCGAGTGAGTGAGTGAGTGTGTGAGCGAGTGAGTGTGAGCGAGTGAGTGTGAGTGAGTGTGAGAGCGAGTGAGAGAGTGAGTGAGTGTGTGAGCGAGTGAGTGTGTGTGAGTGAGTGAGTGAGTGAGTGAGTGTGTGAGCGAGTGAGTGAGTATGAGTGAGTGAGTGTGTGAGTGAGTGAGTGTGTGAGTGAGTGAGTGAGCGAGTGAGTGAGTGTGTGAGTGAGCGAGTGAGTGTGTGAGTGAGTGTGAGTGAGCGAGTGAGTGTGTGAGCGAGTGAGTGAGTGAGTGTGAGTGAGTGAGTGAGTGAGTGAGTGTGTGAGCGAGTGAGTGAGTATGAGTGAGTGAGTGTGTGAGTGAGTGAGTGTGTGAGTGAGTGAGTGAGCGAGTGAGTGAGTATGAGTGAGTGAGTGTGTGAGTGAGTGAGTGTGTGAGTGAGTGAGTGAGCGAGTGAGTGAGTGTGTGAGTGAGCGAGTGAGTGTGTGAGTGAGTGTGCGAGTGAGTGAGCGAGCGTGTGAGCGAGTGAGTGAACGAGCGAGTGAGCGAGTGTGTGAGCGAGTGAGTGAGTATGAGTGAGTGAGTGAGTGAGTGTGTGAGTGAGTGAGCGAGTGAGCGTGCGTGTGAGCGAGTGAGTGAACGAGCGAGTGAGCGAGTGTGTGAGTGAGCGAGTGTGTGAGTGAGTGAGTGAGTGAGCGAGCGAGCGAGCGTGTGAGCGAGCGAGCGTGTGAGCGAGCGAGCGTGTGAGTGAGTGTGTGAGTGAGCGAGCGAGTGAGTGAGCGAGCGAGTGAGTGTGTGAGTGAGTGAGCGAGTGAGCGAGTGTGTGAGTGAGCGTGTGAGCGAGTGAGTGTGAGTGAGTGTGTGAGCGAGTGAGTGTGTGAGCGAGTGAGTGAGTGTGAGCGAGTGTGTGAGCGAGTGAGTGTGTGAGCGAGTGAGTGAGTGAGCGAGCGAGTGTGTGAGTGAGCGAGTGAGTGAGTGAGTGTGTGAGTGTGTGTGAGCGAGTGAGTGTGTGAGTGTGGGAGTGAGTGAGTGAGTGAGCGAGCGTGTGAGTGAGTGAGCGTGTGAGCGAGTGAGTGAGTGAGTGAGTGTGAGTGAGTGAGTGAGTGTGTGAGCGAGTGAGTGAGTGAGTGTGTGAGCGAGTGAGTGTGAGTGAGTGAGTGTGTGAGCGAGTGAGTGAGCGAGTGAGTGAGTGAGTGAGCGAGTGAGCGAGCGTGTGAGCGAGTGAGTGTGTGTGTGAGCGAGTGAGTGTGTGAGCGAGTGAGTGTGAGTGAGTGTGTAAGCGAGTGAGTGTGTGAGCGAGTGAGTGAGTGTGAGCGAGTGTGTGAGCGAGTGAGTGTGTGAGCGAGTGAGTGAGTGAGCGAGTGTGTGAGCGAGTGAGTGTGTGAGCGAGTGAGTGTGTGAGCGAGTGAGTGTGAGTGAGCGAGTGAGTGTGTGTGAGCGAGTGAGTGTGTGAGTGTGGGAGTGAGTGAGTGAGTGAGCGAGCGTGTGAGTGAGTGAGTGTGTGAGCGTGTGAGTGAGTGAGTGAGTGAGTGAGTGTGTGAGCGAGTGAGTGAGTGTGTGAGCGAGTGAGTGTGTGAGTGAGTGAGCGAGTGTGTGAGTGAGTGAGCGAGTGTGTGAGTGAGTGAGCGAGTGAGTGTGTGAGTGAGCGTGTGAGTGAGTGAGTGTGTGAGCGAGTGAGTGTGTGAGCGAGTGAGTGTGTGAGCGAGTGAGTGTGTGAGCGAGTGAGTGTGTGAGCGAGTGAGCGAGTGAGTGTGTGAGCGAGTGAGTGAGTGTGTGAGTGAGTGTGGGAGTGAGTGAGTGAGTGAGTGTGTGAGTGAGCGTGTGAGTGAGTGAGTGAGTGAGTGTGTGAGCGAGTGAGTGTGAGCGAGTGAGTGAGTGAGTGTGTGAGCGAGTGAGTGTGTGAGCGAGTGAGTGTGTGATCGAGTGAGTGTGAGTGTGAGTGAGTGAGTGTGAGTGAGTGAGTCAGCGAGCGAGTGAGTGTGTGAGCGAGAGTGAGTGAGCGAGTGTGTGAGCGAGTGAGTGAGTGAGTGTGTGAGCGAGTGAGTGAGTGTGTGAGCGAGTGAGTGAGCGAGTGTGAGTGAGTGTGTGAGCGAGTGAGTGTGTGAGCGAGTGAGTGAGTGTGTGAGCGAGTGAGTGAGTGAGTGAGCGAGTGAGTGAGCGAGTGTGTGAGCGAGTGAGTGTGAGTGAGTGAGTGAGCGAGTGTGTGAGCGAGTGAGTGAGCGAGCGTGTGAGCGAGTGAGTGAACGAGCGAGTGAGCGAGTGAGTGAGTGAGTGTGTGAGCGAGTGAGTGAACGAGCGAGTGAGTGAGTGAGCGAGTGAGTGAGTGTGAGCGAGTGTGTGAGCGAGTGAGTGTGTGAGCGAGTGAGTGAGTGAGCGAGTGAGTGTGTGTGAGCGAGTGAGTGTGTGAGTGTGGGAGTGAGTGAGTGAGTGAGCGAGTGAGCGAGTGAGCGAGTGAGTGTGTGAGTGTGTGAGTGTGTGAGCGAGTGAGTGAGCGAGCGTGTGAGCGAGTGAGTGAGTGTGTGAGTGAGTGTGTGAGCGAGTGAGTGAACGAGCGAGTGAGTGAGTGTGAGCGAGTGTGTGAGCGTGGGAGTGAGTGAGTGAGTGAGTGTGTGAGTGAGCGTGTGAGTGAGTGAGTGTGTGAGTGAGCGTGTGAGTGAGTGAGCGAGTGAGTGAGTGAGTGTGTGAGTGAGTGAGTGAGTGAGTGAGTGTGTGAGTGAGCGTGTGAGTGAGTGAGTGTGTGTGTGAGTGAGCGTGTGAGTGAGTGAGTGTGTGAGCGAGTGAGTGTGAGCGAGTGAGTGAGTGTGTGAGCGAGTGTGTGAGCGAGTGAGTGTGTGAGTGAGTGAGTGAGTGTGAGCGAGTGTGTGAGCGTGGGAGTGAGTGTGTGAGCGAGTGAGTGTGTGAGTGAGTGAGTGAGTGTGAACGAGTGTGTGAGCGTGGGAGTGAGTGAGTGAGTGAGTGTGTGAGTGAGCGTGTGAGCGAGTGAGTGTGTGAGTGAGTGAGTGAGTGTGAACGAGTGTGTGAGCGTGGGAGTGAGTGAGTGTGTGAGTGAGCGTGTGAGTGAGTGAGTGTGTGAGTGAGTGTGTGAGTGTGTGAGTGAGCGTGTGAGTGAGTGAGCGAGTGAGTGAGTGAGTGTGTGAGTGAGTGAGTGAGTGAGTGAGTGTGGGAGTGAGTGAGTGAGTGAGTGAGTGAGTGTGTGAGCGAGTGAGTGTGTGAGTGAGTGAGTGAGTGTGAACGAGTGTGTGAGCGTGGGAGTGAGTGAGTGAGTGAGTGTGTGAGTGAGTGTGTGAGCGAGTGAGTGTGTGAGTGAGTGAGTGAGTGTGAACGAGTGTGTGAGCGTGGGAGTGAGTGAGTGAGTGAGTGTGTGAGTGAGCGTGTGAGTGAGTGAGTGTGTGAGTGAGTGTGTGAGTGTGTGAGTGAGCGTGTGAGTGAGTGAGCGAGTGAGTGAGTGAGTGTGTGAGTGAGTGAGTGAGTGAGTGAGTGTGGGAGTGAGTGAGTGAGTGAGTGAGTGTGTGAGTGAGCGTGTGAGTGAGCGTGTGAGTGAGTGAGTGAGTGAGCGTGTGAGTGAGTGAGTGTGTGAGCGAGTGAGTGTGAGCGAGTGAGTGAGTGTGTGAGCGAGTGAGTGAGTGAGTGTGAGCGAGTGAGTGTGAGTGTGAGTGAGTGTGTGAGCGAGTGAGTGTGTGAGCGAGTGAGTGTGAGTGTGAGTGAGTGTGTGAGCGAGTGAGTGAGTGAGTGTGTGAGCGAGTGTGAGTGAGTGTGTGAGCGAGTGAGTGTGTGAGCGAGTGAGTGAGTGAGTGTGTGAGCGAGTGAGTGTGTGAGCGAGTGAGTGAGTGAGTGTGTGAGCGAGTGAGTGAGTGAGCGAGTGTGTGAGCGAGTGAGTGTGAGTGAGTGAGTGAGTGAGTGAGCGAGTGTGTGAGCGAGTGAGTGAGTGAGTGAGCGAGCGTGTGAGTGAACGAGCGAGTGAGTGAGTGTGTGAGTGTGTGAGTGTGTGAGCGTGTGAGCGAGTGAGTGTGTGAGCGAGTGTGTGAGCGAGTGAGTGAGTGAGTGAGTGTGTGTGAGCGAGTGAGTGAGCGTGTGAGTGAGTGAGTGAGTGAGTGTGTGAGCGTGTGAGCGAGTGTGTGAGCGAGCGAGTGAGTGAGTGTGTGTGTGTGTGAGTGAGTGAGTGAGTGAGTGTGTGAGTGAGCGTGTGAGCGAGTGAGCGTGTGAGCGAGTAAGTGAGTGTGTGAGAGAGTGAGTGAGTGAGTGTGTGTGAGTGAGTGTGTGAGTGAGTGAGTGAGTGAGCGAGTGTGTGAGCGAGTGAGTGAGCGAGTGAGTGAGCGAGTGTGTGTGTGTGTGTGTGAGAGTGAGTGAGTGTGTGAGAGTGAGTGTGTGTGTGAGTGAGAGAGAGTGAGCGTGTGTGTGTATGTGAGAGAGTGTGTGAGAGTGTGAGTGAGAGTGTGTGTGTGTGAGAGAGAGAGAGAGTGAGCGTGTGTGTGTGTGTGTGTGTGTGTGTATGTGAGAGAGTGTGTGAGTGAGAGTGTGAGCGTGTGTGTGTGTGTGAGAGAGAGAGAGAGAGTGAGCGTGTGTGTGTGTGTGTGTGTGTGTGTGTATGTGAGAGAGTGTATGAGAGTGTGTGTGAGAGTGTGAGTGAGAGTGAGTGTGTGTGAGTGTGTGTGTGTGTGTGTGTGTGTGTGTGTGTGTGTGTGTGTGTGTGTGTGTGTGTGTGTGTGTGTGTGTGTGTGTGTGTGTGTGTGTGTGTGTGTGTGTGTGTGTGTGTGAGAGTGAGTGAGTGAGTGAGTGAGTGAGTGAGTGAGTGAGCGAGCGAGCGAGCGAGCGTGCGTGCGTGCGTGCGTGCGAGAGTGAGTGAGTGAGTGAGTGAGTGAGTGAGTGAGTGAGTGTGAGTGAGTGTGAGTGAGTGTGAGTGAGTGAGTGTGTGTGTGTGTGTGTGTGTGTGTGTGTGTGTGTGTGTGTGTGTGTGTGTGTGTGAGTGAGTGTGTGAGTGTGTGTGAGTGTCAGTGAGTGAGTGTGAGTGAGTGTGTGAGAGTGAGTGAGTGTGTGAGAGTGAGTGTGTGTGTGTGTGTGTGTGTGTGTGTGTGTGTGTGTGTGTGTGTGTGTGTGTGTGTGTGTGTGTGTTTGTCTATGTGATTTACGGGGACATTTGACCTGAATACACACCACATTATGAGGACATTTTCAATTATGAGGACAGGGCCGGTGTCCTCATAATACTAACAGTGTAGAAGTGTTTCTATACATAGGGGGAGCTCAAATCCTGAATTTCAGCCGAAGTCTCCATAATACACAATGACCTGATTTTGTGTATCAGCTGTGTATCGCCACAGCGCCCCTGGACGTGGGTCCGCGGTACTGCGCCCCTCATGAATATTCGCTCCGTGTATGAATCGCAGCTTCTGATTGGCTGATCGCCTGAAGTCCTCGTAATGTCAGATTTTGTCAGGTCCACTGTGTACAAGTGGGTTTATTCAATTTACTCGTTATTTAAACATTATTGTCTACAATTGATCAATCGTAAAACATATTTATAAACGTAGAGTGATCCTTGAATGAAATGTAATCCTTAAATATCATATAATATTATATAATCAGTTAATTTCCTCGTTGGACCGGATAGAAACAGCACCTGAGAAAACATCTGTGATTTGGACCTGTCTGCAGCAACTATTAAAAGAAAGGTAAGTTAATCTGCAGTTTAATCTCTTGTGGCTAAGTTTGGCTTGTTTGTGTGTGTTTTATAAGCTCTTTTCTGCTCGGTTTACAGTCAGAAAGCAGCTAGCGCCTGATGCTAACGGCGCTAGCATAACGTTAGTCATTCTGATCCCACTGTCAGGAGAGATTCAGAGATGCTTGTCAGATTTAACTTGTTTTAGATTCCAATATAATTGTAAATAACTTATTTTGAGCACATAAATCAGTCTAGCCATCGTAACAATGCATTGTCATGACTAAGTTACAGTCTGTGAAGGGCATACAGTATCCTGACATGCTACTGTTAAATATTACTGCAGTTTAACGTTAGCTTGGTTTAAAGGTATTATTATTATATTATTAAGAAACAAAGAGATCAAAATATGCTTTTATTCCCCCTGAATGTAATAAAATATACTCTGTACCAATAGAACTGTAAGTATTAATGTTTATTATGAAAACAATCTTGCTGAAGAATGTCAAATTAAATGCAATGCTCATAATTATTGATGTTTTTCTCTATGACAGCAGACACATCAGATAATGGCTGAAATGAGAAAGCTCAAGCCACTGGAGGAGGCCGTAAAGTTCTCTTCAGAAAAAAGAATGGTCTGATAGAGCTAAGTTTAAGTGAAATTAATCTGTTTAATAAAGCTGTGCCAGGTACATATGTTGTTTACAGTGATGATTTTTCTTCTGTTGTTCAGTTGTGCTGAGTTTAAGAAAGGAGATTTCCTGCTGGAGACTCATAAGCAAAGAAGAAGGAGAGTGGAGGCAAAGAACATATCTTCATGATGCCCTGAAAGTGTTCATGTTTGAGTTTCGTTATGATGGAAAACTCCTCTGGTAAGTGTTTGATGTGTATGCAAGTTTATAATTCTGGCCCTGTTTACAGTAGGGATGCACCGACATTAACATTTTGCCCGATACTGATAATTCTTTATATCACTTTTCCTTATTATTTCCTTATTATCACTTAATCTCAACATTTTCATATCCAGCCTCGGATCTGTTAACATTAGTCAATGCACTGTGAACTAACATGAACACAAATGATATATTAACTACCATTAACAAAGGTTATTGCTTTATATTGGTTCATGTTAGTAAATGCATCAACAAATGAGACCATATTGTAAGTGTTACCAAAAAACCCACTGCCTGACAAAAACAAAAAAAAACCTAATAGGGCTGGGCGATATGGCTGAAAACTGTATCACGATATAAGTGTTTCATATCGGTCGATATCGATAATTATTTATATTTATTATGACCTGTTTAAAATAAGGACCAGGAGAAAAATATGATACATTTAAATATTTTTATTTTAAACGTAACCTTCCTCTGATTATAATCCCCTCAGTTATAAAGGCAGAAATGTCAACACAACCATAGAAAACACTTTAAAATATAAAACAAGTCTAAAATCACAATGAACACTTAACAGTTGTCTCTTAACATTAAGGTGCAGTGGTTCCGTTATTTATTTGTATCTGTTAGCGTTTAGATGTTTTGTCATAAGGCAGTGATGCAGATTAACATCACCTCTGCATGTGTTTCAAAGGCTGACTCTGAAATCGCCCCCTATACCCTTAAATAGGGCAGTATTTGAAGGGACAGCCATCTGTAGTGGTTTCCAAAACCATAGTGGACGTTATTGAGTGCACTCATTCTATCCCACAATGCACCGCAATAACGAGTGTACAGCCGATGTACACACTGTCCGAAATCACTCACTCGTTCTCATTCACTCCTTCAAGTGAACTGTATCAGTGGACTAAAGTAGGGAATAGTGATTTGAGGGTTTAGGGGGCGATTTCGGATTCAGCTGAAGAATAGCTCAACGGCGAGCGCGTCGAGTATAAACACGTCCCCAAACGAACACACTGTCAGCGGAGGTGGTCAACCAAACTGATACTGTTACATGATTGGCTGTTAGCCTGTCACTCCCTATGTTGCTAGGTTACCATAGAGCGAGTGCCTTTGTTCATGCAACCAAACTTGCTTCGCAACCTCTGGTTTCTTCCAACGAAGAAAAAAAAATTATCGAACACATTTTTTATTGATATCGATTACGTGTCTATCGCGATACATATAGTTATCGTTTTATCGCCCAGCCCTAATACCTAAATAATGCAAACAAGTCATTGGCCAACATGACTTAGGCTACATATAAAGAATCAAAATGCCTGTGCCATGGATAAGTCTCCGCACGGAGAATAAGAAAATGATTTAAATCAAACCATATTGTTGATTAAAATAATGCGAGAACAATAAAGGTGCCAGTTATTAATAATAATGCATCAATGCTTTATATACTGTATATATTTTTAAATGAAACAATTTTAATATTACAGTGATGGTAAACCTCTTTAATATGACTTAAATAACTTGTTTGAGCTCTGCTGAAGAGAATGACCCATAAACTGAAGCGCTTTGCTAGAAGGTTATTAACTCAACAGAACGCATCCTTTATACGATAATTCCGATATTTAAAAAATATTAACATGATATTGCAACTTATATTTGCACAAAATCTATTATCTAAGTTATGTGGTATTACACAAGTACAGGTACAAGGCAACGAAATGCAGTTTAGATCTAACCAGAAGTGCAATAGCAGCAAGTGCAGGATATACAGTGGTTGCATAATGGATATTTACTGAACATATTTATATATTTATTCAGTACATATCCATGTCCTGCACTTATGCAACCGTTGTATATCCTGCACTTGCTGCTATTGCACTTCTGGTTAGATCTAAACTGCATTTCGTTGCCTTGTACCTGTACTTGTGTAATGACAATAAAGTTTAATCTAATCTAATGTAGTCAGAATAGCGCTCTTCCTATGAAACACGACAACTAAACCCGAAGACTTTATAACTAATTACATTAGTGTGTATACTGTTATACTGTTATAATGTTATACGACAACTCGCACAATTTACATATGAATGCGAGCGGAGACCAGCCGAACACGGTGAATGTGTGTTAGAAATCAGGAATGCTGAGAGAGAACATTATACTTTACGTTTTTCCTCTTCAAAACAAACTTGGGTAATTAGCTGACAAAGTTTAAATCACGTCTGTCTTGCACACTTCCCATAATGTTTACGCTAGGGATGAACCGATACCACTTTTTCCAGAACGAATCCGATACAATACTTTCATTTTTAGTACTTACCGACTTACCGATAGTACCAATACCTTGTATTTTCATTGCCCTTTTAATTAAAAAAAATATTGGGTAGAGAATATTAATCAAATTGAGTTGGCTTAGCAAATAGATATCCTTCAGTTATTTTCATGCCTAATTATGCCTGTTAAACTGTATTATAGGAGCTACTGTTACTTCCACTGTTCATTCTATTGCTGTATCACAGGCCCGGCTCCAGCTTTGAGATGCAGGATGGGCCAATTGAAATTCCTGGTGGGCCCAGACTTTTAACATTATTTTTCCCCATAACAACTACATTTTATAACAAAAGAGGCAGGACTTGAAAGGAACTCTATATTTGCAGGGCTAAATGCAAGCAGTAGCACAAATACATAGAATCAGGGTAGGACTAGGGGCTCTGGGCTTGAGTTTATGTTTGGGCCCTATACGCTACAAATAACCTCAACTACAACATCATTATAGAGTAGCACAAAATACACAAAAATGAAAAAAACTCTGAGGTTCCTAGAGCAATTAATATGCAACATGCCTAGTAGGGGTGTCGGAATTAATCGTTTCTTCGATGCATCGTGATGCAGATGAGGACGATTCGGTATTGGTTCAGTAATAGACCATAACCGATTATAATGTACTGATGCTTTTCTGCCATCATTTGTCACGTACATGTGTTGTTGTGGTAGCATACAATGGTAGATGGAGGCGAGACGCAAGTATGAGTAGTTAAAAATGCTCCAACTACTGTAAAAGCAGACATCTGGGCACATTTCGGCTTTTATGAACAACCTGGTAAGCACGACCTGGAGAAGACACGCGCTGTGTGTAAATCATGTCACGCACAAATCAAATGTGCATGGGGTAATACCACTAACTTGAGAAACCACGTCAGCCGTTTTCATCGTGAGCTGTTAACGCCTGTCAGTGCCAAGCGGACTCAGCTCTGCCAAAATAGATCAAATTATATCAATGTTAGAGTTCTTAAAGGGCCTGTTTACACCTGGTCATGCGATTTTACAGATCAGATATCTATCTGATTTATCAAAATTATTTCATTTACACTTGGTCACATAACTGTATCTCCGCAAAACGGATATTAATCCGATCTCCAATTCCCGCACAATATGCAGATTTAATGTAGTTAATGTCACTGAAATCAACAGATATGAGCTGCATTTTATTAATCATCAGCTAATTTCACAATCAAAGACCGCAATATGAGCGAGTGCGGCAACAGCGCTGGTGAGATCATTCGGTTTCTTTACTTTTAATGAATATGATTGTATGTTGTTGAGCACCTGCGACTTGCTTTCGGTTTTATTTGCGGTAGTGTGTGCACTGGCTTGATAAAGAGATACTCAGCTGCTCGTCTGCTGCGATGTGTGCTTTAGTAGCGCTGTCATATCTGGCTATAACATATAGCCCATAACACGCTCTCACACGTTTATTTTTTAACATTGTTGGGAGGAGTAAATTGTTTCCACAACCAGATGCATTTATACTTTAGCTTTCACTGTAATGCGGCCCAGACCTCCTCCTGAAGTGGCTTTTAGTTTTGTGTATTTGTTCTAAACGCTCCTGTTGTCTTCTGTGCCCAGACTTGAGTTTTGTTTGATACATTCAAGAAGCATGTTTTCTTTGAGCAGGTAAAATTAAAGGTTCAGTTCATTTAACTGACTGACAAAATTATATACATGAGGATAAAGTGCAACGTCAATGCATTGTGAGGCATCGTGATATTGAACCGAACCGAACCGAAGGCATGATAATCGTAACTGAACCGTGAGACCAGTGTAGGTTCACACCCTTAATGCCTAGCCTCGCCAGAGTCGAGGAAAGATCAAAACCCTGAAATAACACTGAGCAATGAAGCCAGAGATGAACAGTATTTTTAAATGCATTAAATGCCATATCTGTGTCCTCTTATGTCAGATCAAAATTTTACATCTTTTGTTAAAATGTAATGTAACCTTCACCCTTTAAACACTTTGGTCAGTTCAATAATAATTTATGCAGTTTTATATTATTTATTTGGTAGAATTAAAAGAGCAGTATCATGTCTATATTTATATTGTTCAACTGGTCGAGGTTGATATGGGCTTTAGAAAGTTGGCTACTTAGTAATAACAAGTAATGGAATGGTTTTTAGAAAGAGAGTAAATGGTAAAGTAATCTAATTACACGTTTGAAGATGTAGCCTGATTAGTCTAGCTAATAATTAATTAAATAATAGGCTACTTTTTAAATCTGAAATTAAAATGGCCATCATGGTGCTGTATTGAGTGAGTTGAATCCTTCATTCAACCGATTTGTTCAAATTGCAAACTTTATTTATGAATGGGTAGCTTAAATAAATAATTTTACTCATCTGATTCGTTCAAATACGTTGATTCTTTGAGAAATAAAACAGTGTTGCTCGGAGACACAGCGGTTCAAGAACTCATTAAATAGATTGTTTTTCACACATTCTGGTGACATTTCTGCCACACTATGGCCATGAGATGGGAGAGAGCACTGGGCCTGCTGAATCATATTTTATCTTTAATTTAATAGTGAATATGTAGAGCTGTCTTTTGTTGTTAGATTACCATTGATTAGATTACCAGCAGGTTTATTAGGCTGCTATCACTTTAAGAGCTGCACATATCCAACATGCTGTTACACACGTGTTTTTCTTTCGGTTGTTTACGTTCACTTAAGACATAACCGACTAGGTTTTATTTTGACAATTTTGTTTGAATAATTTGGTCTGTTCAAGTGCAAGAAGATATGAAAGACATTTGCGCAGTGTCTAAGAGGCAGCTTTTTGGGCGCGTGCTTTGGATGTTTGCCCACTGAAAACTTCTTGAAAACTTTGTGATAACTGTACCGCCTTCCTGTAATAACACAAAGAACCACTAATTATACAAAAATCATGTAATAGTTAAAGTTTTTACTTGCATATACAGTGTATTTTTAATCCAAATGTGTGCTGGTGAGTGGTCAGCAGTCAAGAGCATGCAACAGAAGTCTGTATAATTATGGGCCATAATTTCCAGCGATAATTTCGTGCACAGCAGCTATAGTATGGATATTTCATTTGTTTAATATTCTGTTTATTAGATACATTTTCTTCATCTTTCTCTGATATTCACATTGTGCTCTGTGTTTGCTCTGTTGTCTGTGTTTCTTTGTCTGGACGCAAACACTACACACGAATATCAATACTGGTATCGGAGCATCTCTAGTTTCCACATTAGGTCAGTCGGCGGAGAGCAGGCGGTCTTTTGTGACTGTTCGAACACATTCTACCACAGACGTTTACACTACGAAAGCAATCCGGTTGAATGCATTTTCCAACTCCTGGAAGTGGTTGAAAGTTGACGAGCTCAAAATGTTTTAGACTCCATTTACACCTGTATTTAGCATCATCCACTTGTGATCCGATCGACCAAAACACATCTTAATACCAAAAGCTATTAAACTATTAAATAATTGGTGATCACAAAGAATATATTTGAATATTTGTTATTAGATTTTCAGCTCTAATATTGTCTTTTTTGTGTGTCTAACAGGAATAAGAATTCTTAATTGAAAGTTGAATTGTCATTTATTTAGTGTCAATCAGCCGAGATGGCGGTTCCCTTGGATGATCTCTGACCATATGAACCCAAACAGCTGGATGAAGACGATCCGTGTGGATAGGAAAAACTTCACCTATGCTTATTTGCTGTAAGGAGCATCTGTCCTGATGAAGAGATCACATATAATTACAGTGATTCTGAGTGGCCAAGGAAATGCACGGTACGGAAAACTTTACATAACCTATTTAGCATTTGTTAGATTATTTTAACGGTTTATGTTATCCAAGGTAATGTTCCTGTCTTTTTATGCATCACAGTATGTCAGGTGTGTGTGGCTTACACATGTTTTATGAGGACATCATCATAAGATGTTCCTGATGTTTGACTTGACTGAAGAATCTCAGTGTTGTGTGTGTGTGTGTGTGTGTGTCTTACACCAGGTTTATGAGGACACATGTTATTACAAGGACACTGGTGCACTGATAAGGAATATTAGAATTGATACTGATAACCCATAATTCTCAGCTCACTGTGGCCATTACCGATATAGAAGACTCATATTTGAGCTGGGGAAATAAATACAGTAATAATCAGTCCACAAAAGTGTTGGAAATTATGTACATATGACAAAGCGTAACTGGTGGCGTTGCATTCCCAAATGCACATTAAACTCACAGCACATGCAGAGATGGAGTTCACTGCACTTACTGTGAACTGATACGCTGAAAACACCAGAAAAATATGTTTGGTTCATTATGAAACTGGTGGGCCGCCAGACTATAGGTTTACTATATCGTTTACTAGGGTTAGAGTTTTTTAGGGTTAGCTTATAACCAGGTATAACTTATGTACTGTATTGTTTGTATTGTCTTTCTATTATGTTTGACTTCACGTGTATTGTACAGCACTTTGAGTCAACCATGAGTTGTGTTAAAGTGTGTTATTCCATATCCCTGTAACGTGTCCTCATAAACCAGGTGTAAGCCACACACACACACACTGAGATTCTTCAGTCAAGTCAAACATCAGGAACATCTTCTTATGATGTCCTCATAAAACACGTGTCCTCATAAAACACATGTCCTCATAAACCAGGTGTAAGCCACACACACACACACACACACACTGAGATTCTTCAGTCAAGTCAAACATCAGGAACATCTTATGATGTCCTCATAAAACACATGTCCTCATAAAACACATGTCCTCATAAACCAGGTGTAAGCCACACACACACACACACACACACACACACACACTGAGATTCTTCAGTCAAGTAAAACTTCAGGAACATCTTATGATGTCCTCATAAAACATGTGTCCTCATAAACCAGGTGTAAGCCACACACACCTGACATACTATAATGCATAAAAGAACAGGAACATTACCTTGGATAACATTTAAATTGGGGCTGAACGAGTTTGGAAAATAATCTAATCGGATTTTTCTTCCAATATTGCAATTTAATATGTGATTCTTTTTAAAGCTCCTTATTTCCTCTTTTGTAGTGATTGTTGAATCTTCTGAAAGGGGCGAGGTGAGAAGAAAACCACAGATATGATCTCCAGGAGAATCTCTGCAGAACTGAGCACATTTCAGTGGGTTAACTGCGGAGCAGGAGTCCTGCTTTAGCTTCTCACACTCCGCAAAACAGACCAGACTTTGGCAGGAATCGGGGATTAGCACTAAAGAGGAAATTGTTGCAAAATGTTTGGGTAACACTTTATAATAATGTTCAGTTATAAGTTATTAGATAATGATGATCTAATCATTTACAAAACATGACATTCATAAATGACTAAGTAATATGCTAACATTTTGTGAATGTTTTGTTAATTCAGTTATCAGTCATTTAGAAGTTATTGGTTAATACATTCATAAATGATTAGTGGTATGCTATAGCATGTATTCATATATAAGTGTAGTGTAGACTTTAGGGGATGCAGAAAGTGTTGTAAATGAGTTGCACAGGTGTTGAACACTAGTGTAAGTGCTGAGCGCTGAGGGTTAGAGCACTGTCTCCTCTTTAACCGCTCTACAGCACCTGATCAAACCGCTTCACAGGCATTTACACATGATTATCAGCTTCAAAACTAATCATCTTCTCAATCATCCTGCATGTGTGTGTGCTTTTGAACACAGAACAGCTGAAAACTTAAAGATGCATCGATAAATTACTGATCATTGACTAATGGTCTGTTCATCATTTGTTCAAGATTACCCATTGTTTATTGAGACCACACTAAAAGAAGTTTGACATAAATACTCCATTAATTTATAAGTGATAAATAGTGCATCAACTAATAACTCAAACATCTACTATTGATCTGTTTTGATTTATTTCATGATTTACAATTGTTCGATAATAAACAGCACATTTGTAAATGGTTAGCATATCACTTAATAATCATGTATGAATGTCATGTTTTGTAAATGATTAGTTCATTATCTAATAACTTATAACTGAACGTTATTATAAAGTGTTACCCATGTTTTGTTTTGTTTTGCTGCTGCTGGTCATTTAGTTTTGATATAATGTATGGAATGTCTTAAACTTGTGTTGAAAGCTTTAAAGGGATATTTAAATTGTCCTCATTTACTCATAACCTGTGATTCTCTTTCATCTTTTTGACAGAGCAGAAGATATTTTGAAGAATGTAAGTGTTTTTTCTGTGCTGTGGAACTCGTCTGATCACCAACATTCTTCAAACTATCTTCCTTTGGGTTCAGCAGAACAAAGAAACTCATAAAGGTTTAGAAAAACTTTACGGTATGACAATTATTTTTCATTATTGGGTCAACTGTACCATTAATTTATGTTCAGTAATTTTTGTTAATAATTATGTTTATGAAAGGTTTCAAGTTCTTCATCTCCATGCATTAGTGTATCTTGTGATTTATGTAATATTGTCAGGGCAACAGCTGTAATGTTGTAAACAAGTACTAATAAACTTCTTATTCTCTGAAGGTGTGTACTGTTATATGTCCTCATGTCTGTTCAAATGTCATATGGTCATGTGACCACACAAATAGCCGGTCCTTGAGTGTTGGAGTCTGAGCCACAGGTGAGGATGTGTTTGTGTTCATTTGTCCTCATAAATCAGGTGTGTCCTTATAATGCACAATGCCTTCACGTTTGTGTTTGTGTATTGCCATGTCCCATTAATTCATGTTTGTCCCTCTAATACACATTAATGTCATTTGTGTGTGTGTGTATCCACTGTCCTTATAATTTTGGTTTTGTCATAGGCGGGGCTTAGACACTTAATTAAGGTGTCCTCATAATTAAGTATATAGTCAGGTTGTTATATTATAAGTTGTGTTGTGTGTATACAAATTCTGAAGTGAAATCTGTGTTGTATGGCTCAGAACAAAATTTTTGATACCCTCCACATCACTGTAGAGCAAGTGGAAAGGGGTGTCCCCATAATACACCAAACAACTGGTTTGGGCTGAAGTGTCCTCATAAATCACATAAACCCGTATGTGTGTGTGTGTGTGTGTGTGTGTGTGTGTGTGTGTGTGTGTGTGTGTGTGTGTGTGTGTGTGTGTGTGTGTGTGTGTGAGAGAGAGTGAGTGAGTGTGTGAGTGTGTGTGAGTAAGTGTGTGTGTGTCTCACATCTGATGGTGTGGAAGGAGGATCTGGGTCTCTTCTCGAAACTGTCCCCGAGCTTCAGCACGTGCTCCTCTTTATCCAGAGGCGGGTTGGAGCTTCCGTTCATCGCGGCGCGTCACATCGAGTCCCGAGCGCGGGATCTCACGGTGTAAACAGAGACCGGAGACCGGAGGAGCTGCCAAAACACCGCTGACACTGACAGAGCCAGCACTTCCGGGTCACGGGAACACAAACATCGCCTTCGCCACAGATCTGTATCTTATTACGCTTTTAAAAATCACGCATTTAAAGCACAAACATCAGATCAGATGAGATGAAGATCAGATGAAGATCAGATGAAGATGATTTGAATCAATAATAATAATACAGATATTAGAAGGACACATCACACGTTAGACCGAGTGTTAGCACAATTACAGGGAACGTTTCAATATTATTATATTATTATATTATAGTTCGGGGAATGAAAATAAACAAAATCCAGGAAACCGCGTCTGTGGTGTAACATCCGGGATACTGACGCCAGAGGAAAGGCGGTAAAGAAATACGTCAGTAATATATAATATAACAGAATATCAGTTTTATTAAAGCGTCCCTTGTGCTATTTAAGTATTACTTTATATTAAAATAATTTATCTTTAAAACAATGTGAATATATTAAGCGCGTACCCGTGAGCTGATGGCGTGACCCTCGCCAGATTACCGTAATCACACTAAACATCACACACACACACACACATTCACAACTTCACTAATGAAAACTGCACTAATGTCTTAAAGATCA